>VHZZ01016775.1:20000-32803 GCA_009801015.1 Silene noctiflora
ATAATAAAGGCTAAAACGTTCTTAAACATTACTTATATATTTAAACTTTAGCCAATTATTTAAGAATTCGTGCAACGCACGGGCAACACACTAGTCATATTATAAAATAGGCTTCTCAAACTCCTAATAGTATTCAACTTTTTCCCTCCAAGAGTCGTCCAAAATTATAATATTCCTATCCTTAATATCACTAGAGTTAGGGCTCGTTTGGTTACCTTGTTAATTCATGGGAATTTCATAATCCCATGAATTGTGTTTTCCAAAGCTTGTTTGGTTACCCTTTTTTCATGTAAAATTGAGGAGTTTACAACTTCCTTGAAATTTACAACTCCTACATAATGGGGGAGTTTAATTACCCACCCCTCCTTGGTCATTGGAAACTCCTACATCCTTTTGCTAACTAAATTTACTTATTTACCCTTATAAAAAAGAAATTAGGTGTTAGTAATATTACGGAGGGGTATATTGGTAATTAAAAATTAAAATCAGGTGAATTTACACAATTCAACCAAACAATATAGGGGAGTTTAATTCATGGGAAAAACAAACTCCCTCAAGGCAACCAAACATGTTTTTGTCAATTCATGTGAATNAAAACAAACTCCCTCAAGGCAACCAAACATGTTTTTGTCAATTCATGTGAATTTTATACGGGAGTTGGATTCCCATGAGTTGCAAATTAACACAGAAATTCAACACCTGCATGAACCAAACAAGGCCTTACTCAAAGATTTAAATATACTCCTCCAATTCGGGTCAATAACCATTTTATCTATAACATACGTAACTAATGATAAACGTTGTTTAACGATGTAATGACTAACAAACCTTGTGTTAACAATATGAAGAAGACGATTCGAATATTTGTAAAACAGATGACTCGACTATGTCATGATTCATAAAAAAATTTTAGTTCTCATTGATGTCATCAAATAGAGAGAATAACCACTTACACTACTCATAATGATCAAATTTTTCCAATGGTTGACATACCTTTTTAAATGCCAAAGTGAGACAATGCACACTACACAACAAGTCCAAAACATAGTAGGATATGGTTTTTCAATTATATGTCCAATACATTATAATAAACAAAAAAATGTCCCGTAAAGTACACTATTATGAAGACGTTGATGACTCTTTATTGAAATGCAAAGAAGACATTACACGCGGTTTTAGATTTTGATCCATTATCAGTGACAATTTTAACAATTTTCTCAACACCAAAATCTTATTAATAACATTAACAAAAATTTGAGCAATATTGTTGCGCGCGCACTTATTTGCACAACTTTTTTCTTGGCCAAATCTATAACATGCCTCGTACCCACATTCTAATCTTAATCAAACAACTTTTAAACATAATCTAAGAATCTTCACAAAATTGAAAACCTGTCTCGAATCAGCATCCGACCCGACTCGTACCCACCTTCTAATTGTAATCAAACTACTCTTGAACATAATCTAAAAAAATCCACAGAAAATTACAAAAAGCGTAAGTGTGATTGAGTGAAGTGTGAACTGTACAAAGGCAAAGCAATAGCTGTCAGAATTCCAAAGGATAACATTTCACAATAATCCCCTAAAATAATCACACTTGCTTTTTAAGCAAACACTAATAAAGGGATAATAATAATAAGCACAATATAACTCGTACCAAACCACTTATCCTACCTCACAAAAAGTCACCGCCGCCGACGCCGACGCCGACGCTAACGACGTTGCCGACGGCGGACTTCTCTACTCTTCTCACTCTTCTTCGGCAGTCAACGTTAGTAAGCTCTATCTCCCTTGAACAACAATGGCGGAAGAGAAGGAGTCAACGTCAGTTCCTTTAAGTCATGGCGATCCCGAAGATCCCGCCAAAGCTCCTCTCACCTCTCCCAATCCTTCTCCTCGCGAGGTTTACTTCATTCTCCTCTTTCTATTTCTGTAATTTCACTGCTCAATTTGATTTTTTGTTCGCTTTATTTTTTCAAATTAGGTTTTGATTTCGATTATTTCGAGGCAAATGCGGTGCTATTAAACCTGATTTATGCAATAATTTTATGCTATTTTGTTCGTTTAACTCCTCGATTGTTAAGTTTAGTTGATTGATTGATAAGTTTTAGGCGAGCTTCTAAATTTAGGAAAGGAATTTGTGAATACCTAGAATGAATTGAAGTTAATAATTACTTTCTGGAAGTGGAATCTTGAGCTTTGTTAGTAAGTTGTTCAGATGTGCTTACGAACTACGATGAGCAAATGGATGAAACTATGCAGGAGTTATAGCAGCATTGATTTTATGTGTTATCATCTGTTGATATTGATTGATGACGACGATGTTCCGGAATAATGTGAAGTTTTAGGCCAGCTTCAAATGTTAGGAAAAGTATTTGTGAATAAGTCGGAATCAAGTGAAAATAATACTCGGTAATTACAATCTTGAATTTTGTTTAGTTAGTAGTTGGTTGTTCAAATGAGCTTAGTGATTATGATACTAAACCAAGTCAATTATTTCATTAAACAGCTTTTTGTTACTAATGAAGATGTAGTGGAACTCTTGAACTAGCTCATCGAGACTTAATAGAGCGTTGGCTATAATTTTCACAAAGTGTACAAGCTTAATATTTGTTTTGATACAATTAGACTACTGTGAGTATCTTACAGTAGTGTAAGAGGTTGATCACATATTGTCATGTTGAGAGTACTCAATACAAGTTTTAGGTGAATATCATCGGTTTTGTGGAATCTTATGGTAGTTCGAAGAGCATTACAAAAGAATAAGTACCAGTTAAAAACTCCCGACTTTGAATGTGGGAATTCTTTGGATTTTTCTTATGGAGTGTAGGGAAACATTGTTATTTTCATAGCACCAGATGCAATTGCTTGGTGATTGGCAAGAACTTGCTAAGGGTGTACAGAATCAGCACTTCCAGACAATGTATTTTTTGGTTCTATTTGAACCTTTTTGAAGTTTATTTAGGGGTATTTCATTAGATTATTGCTTATTTTTAAGCTTAGTTCATTATGTTCAGTACACTAGGACTTATAGGCTTAAGCTTAACTATATTAGGTCATTTGATTAGTGGTTGTGGTTGTGGTTGTGGTTGTCGTCGTCGTCTGTCCCTTAATATTTACCGTGATCCACCTTACTATCCATGTCCAAGTAACACATCAAGTCACATTTTATTTCCTTAGTAGTCAAGGCCGTTTCTGAATGACCCAAGATAAAAATTGCGCCGAGAACTACATCAAATGAATAATATTTCACATTAAAAAGAAGCATCGCCAATTTAATGAGCCATTTTGCTCTATTCCACCATAATCCACAACCAAAGAATAACGTGTCTTTGATTCCATTGGGATTTGGAATAGTAGTCAAGAATCAAGTTAGGAAAAAAATCATATTTGTGTTCTGCCATGAGAATATTCAACTATGCTTTGTTACACCTGATCATTGTAATTGTGATAGTTGGATTCACTCAAAAACACTGTTATTTTACTTGAGTACACAACTAATGGATGCTTTTGTTTGCAGGCATGCTGTTACGTCCTCCAAAGCTGGGTTTCAAAAAAGTTCATGACCGGATGGTAACCATTTGCAGATGTCTTCGATTTTCAAATTTTTACATTTTAAGTATGCTGCTGACGACTTCTTTGATTTGCATTGCAGTGTAGTACTATTTCCAGTTGCAGTTACCTTCTTCATTACTTGGTGGTTCATTCAATTTGTTGATGGATTTTTCAGCCCGTTATATGAAAGTCTCGGTATTGAGATATTTGGTAATACCCCATTCTCTTCTATGTTTTTCGGTGGTTATGTTTCTAGCTGTCGTGGTTTCCTAGTTGGACTGCTTCTGGCTTGTAATACTGGAGTGGGAGATTGGAGGGATGACCTCTTTTCTGATGAAAATTAGCCCAATCCTTGGCAGGAAGATAAATTTACTTTCTAGTTTTTCCTTAGGAAAGAAAGGTGACATAATTTCTACATATTTTAATGGTAATAGGGTTACACAAGTTAAGTTACTCTAGATGCCTGGTTATTTTCTTTGGGACGCATATCTTTTATTTAGGTTTTTGGTGTTTATTTTATTTATGGTTTTTTGTTTGTGGACATGTGTAAGCAGCTTTGCAAGATAGTTTATGCTGCAGGTTTCCTCTTATTAATTACTATTAAGTGGCAAGGCATCACCTGATTGCCTCTGTCTATATTGCTAGAAAAGAGATAGGAAATTGTAATGTCTCTATTCTTAAAATTTTAACCAATATCATTAGTTGACAAATTTCCTCCGCTCTTTCCTCCCCTGCAGGATTAGGTTTTATCACTTCATTACTTTTTGTGTTCCTCGTTGGTGTCTTCGTCTCCTCATGGTTGGGTGCTTCTGTCTTTTGGATCGGGGAATGGCTAATCAAGAAGATGCCTTTTGTTAGGCATATATATTCAGCCTCTAAGCAAATCAGCTCGGCAATTTCTCCAGGTAATACTTGATATCATGGACTCTTTTGTTAGCCTAAATTTAGTAATGATTGTCAACTTTGGAACCATTTTTTTTAGGGGTTGAGTCTTGAGACTGTAAGTGAGCCAAGCTGGCTCAGTGCTGGTTGGTGAAAGTATGGCTCAAGCTTTCGAAGCTGAGCCTAGCTGAACTGGGCTCTGTTTGGCTATGTTTACAGGTGCCGGTGTTATAAATACTAGGCAATGAAATCCATGAAACCACGTCTCCTTTTTTTCTACCATAATACTAGGTTAATACTCCCTCCTATCCAATCCAATGTATCCACTTCACTTTTTATGACAATCCAATCCAATTTACCCATTTCCCCTTGTGGCAAAGATTGGACCAACATACCCTTATTACAATGTTATGTTTACACAAAATACCACCCATTATTATTTATTACAGATCTAAATCTAACCCACTAAAAAGTTAATTAAATCCATCAATCAACAGTCCTAATCTCCCACTTTGATATCCTTCATAATTTCCAGTAGCATCCTTCAACTCCACTCCACCACCACACCACATTTCAATTTGCACCTCATCGCACCACCTCGCATCTACCATGTGGCACCACCTCGTCGAAACCCCACACACCCACTAACATCAGGGCACCCATTTTGTTGCACCAAAGGTGAATGGTGTACAATTTTTTTTTCTTTTCTGAGATCTTGAATTTTGAAACTTTTAATGTTAGATCTACATAAAAAGTGAGCATATTTTTTGAAAGCTACCGATACCATTGGAGTTGCTAGAGAATAACGAGCCAAAGGACTTGACTGCCTTGAGAGATGGTGGTGGTCGGTGAACCAACGACAGCCTTGATGGAGCCTGTGATGCATTGAAATTGTGGTTTCCGGTGGTGGTGGGTGACCGAGCTGACAACGGCGATGGTGGCCGGTGCTTCAGCTAGTGTCGTTGGGTTAACGGGTAAGGAAGTGGAGAGGGATTAATGTGTTAAGCAAAAGTGTTGATATCAAATTGTGAGGGTATTTTAGAATGTTTACCATGATTATCCCTCCTTGCTTAAAACTTGTGTCTGGGCCCACGGGTACATTGGATTGAAATATTGAATAGGACTATAGGAGGGAGTAGCATGTAAGACTATTGTGTTTATCCCTTGAGCTGTTATTTATGCAATGGTGTTTGTTTAAGCTTTGATTAGGTTGGTGTTGAGTCAGGAAGGCTTTGGCTGAAATTTATTATCTAACTGCATTGGATGTTTAACCTGCTGAATCATCTTCTAGCATATTTGATGTTGTTATCTTATGACAGATCAAAATACCACTGCCTTTAAGGAGGTAGCAATAATTAGTCACCCACGTGTTGGAGAATATGCATTCGGGTTTATCACGTCAACTGTTACTCTGCAGGTATCTCAGGCAGAAGCACTTGTGCTATTTTATTTATTTATTTATTTATTTTGGTGTTGATTGCTAAAGGAGGGATTTATGGGCTTAACTGTCATCCTCTTCCTGTTTTAGGCCTCTGTTATATGTGGCACTACGTATCAGCCATTATGTAGAGGGATTTCATCCTTCCATGCCTATTCGTTCAATGTATAAAGGGTTGCATAAAATAGCCAATATTTGACCGATGATACTTGGCTGTAATGAGGCTAATAAAATCAATACTAGACTGATGTAGCTTACCTGGCCAATATATAATAACAAGCTGCAATATGTCGCGATATTGGACATGCCATTGCGTCATAGTACGCATCCGTGATTCATGACTGTAACTGCAATAGCAACTGCTATCACAATTTAATACCATGGGCAATGGGGTAGAGTATGATTGAACCTGCGTCAATCTTTTACATTCATATCTGAATGCCGCAGAATTTATTTTTAACCATTTTTTTTCTGATGGCAGAGGGATGAAGGTGATGAAGAGTTATGTAGTGTATTTGTTCCAACCAATCATCTTTATATTGGGGATATCTTCCTCGTCAACTCCAAAGATATCATAAGACCGAATCTCTCCATTCGAGAAGGCATAGGTTTGTTTCCTCTAACTCATTTCCACTCCTTGTTTATTTTGGGTTTTAAAGAAACAATTTTGTATTAAGACCCGACAAATTGAAACCTTTTGGTCGATTAGCTCATATTTTCTTACAACTTTTGCTGTTTCAACGTGTTTTTCAATATCAATGTAGTAAAGATACAATTAATCTCTTGAAAATCCACAGTATAACCTACTACCTCAAAGAATAACTCTAATATTTATTAGGAAATATGAGTCAATCTCAGGATAAATTTTATCAGCTACCTCATCTATTCTTTCAGTTAATTTGCATCAACTTACTCACCTTCTATTTCTCAGAGATAATTGTTTCCGGGGGAATGACAATGCCACAGCTAATCACTCCTGTAGAAAGACTAGCTCGACCGAACGACAGAATCCCATTGAAACGATTATCATCCCATTGAATCAAAATCAATTCCATATAGAAGTGGCTCCAGAGGACAAGATTATTTCCTATGTAAAGGTTGTGCTGTTGGCTTGTAATATGTGAAGGTAGATAGGTTATTTGTGGATTTACAGATGTTGACGGAAGAGACGTATTATGAGATACTGTGTATATTTGATGCTGACAGAGTTGAAAATCCTTGCTCGGCATGACTTGTTTGAAACATTGTATTAGTATCCCTCTAATATTGATCTTTGAACCAGTTATGTAGTTATGTACGTTATTCATGTGTGTTCTTAGTAATGCTTCCATCAGTTCATACTTTCCCGCGAAATTTAACATTCAATTTAAATTCAAAGTTATTGCAAATTGTGTCTTATTTAAGTTCTAACTTGGGTGCTTCTATTTATCTCGAGGAAAGAATGAAAAAAAGACTCGTATAAACCCATGCTAGGCACTGATGTGTGTTGCTTGAGAGTTGAACTGAAATTGGAGCCATTCCTGAATGGTGGTCTTGATTTTGGGGATAACAAATTAGAGATTGTTTGAGATTGTTTGAGATTGTTGTCATTTTCGTTTCTTGTTTTAGGTCTGACTGTCAGCGTTGTAATTTTAGATTCATCTTTTTGTTATTGAATGTTCGTTTACAATGATCCAGACAACAAATTACACGGCAGGTAAGCAATCCTTTAACCTCACCGCAAAACTAGCCTCCATATCGTGAGATCAGCTAAGAGTGCGTCGCATGCCTCCATATCGTGAGATCAGCTAAGAGTGCGTCGCATCCCGATTACACGACTAACTCATAAATAAGATTCACTTCAAATAACGTTTATGCTTGAAACGTGATATTAAACGCACAAACGGAACAAGTTTAGCTCATAAGTGATTATGTTACAATATTTCATGTAAATAAGGCATATTCGAATCATAAAATATTTGTTTGCAAAGCATATAAGAAAGAGGGAAAAACAACAATCATAGGGCTCTCAGCCGAGTGGGTCACCGACGGCCGGCCTTACACGACTAACTCATAAATAAGATTCACTTCAAATAACGTTTATGCTTGAAACGTGATATTAAACGCACAAACGGAACAAGTTTAGCTCATAAGTGATTATGTTACAATATTTCATGTAAATAAGGCATATTCGAATCATAAAATATTTGTTTGCAAAGCATATAAGAAAGAGGGAAAAACAACAATCATAGGGCTCTCAGCCGAGTGGGTCACCGACGGCCGGCCCACCGGCTGAGGATCAGCCTTCAAACCAAAACTCGAAATTCAACATCAGAAACCTCCCAGCCGGCTAGGGCACCAGCGACCGATCCTCTGGCTGGGAGAACATCCAAACCAAATTTTCCACAAAATGAAACAGGAACTTCTCAGCCGGCCTGTGGACCTGCAGCCGGCCCACCGGCTGGGGATGATTCCTAGAACATATTTTCCACAAAAATTGTAACAACTTACAGGAACTTCCCAGCCGACAGGGGTGTCGGCGGCCGGCCCCCCGGCTGGGACACACAACATAAAAAATGGAGCAATATGTTACAGAAACTTCCCAATCGGGTGAACCACCGGCGGCCGGTCCACCGGCTGGGAAACACTGTGCACGAAATTCAGCACAAACCAGCCACAACATGAATTCGACAATGGATTTACACGTGAACATGAATCGGCAAACGTACGTGAGACGGAAACCAACATATCATGCATTCCAACATCCATCTTACTCGAAATTCACAATCAATAGTTTACATATGTTAACAATTCCATGAGGTATATGAGTATAAACAAGAAACACGAGGAAAATGAAGTATTTGACAATACTAAGCATGAAAACATCATAAAGTCCATTCCTTTAGAATATCTAAATGATAGTTATGGAATATCATCACCAATTTCCATCAAGCACATAAGGAATATGTTCAAGCATGTAAATTTATCAATTTTAACATATAAACACTTATTTTTAACACAAATAAACATATAATTCGAGTGTAGTGTCGAGTAACCTATCACCGTTACCTTGATAGCTCTTCAATCGACAAGTGAGTCGCCCGCAACGTAGCTATCCTCTTTCGGGTCTTCTAAATTCTCACCTAAACACAAAATTGAAGGATTAGTTGTAGAATTCACCCTCTAGTGAACCCTAAGAATTTCTAAAATGGGGAAGAAGGAAGAAAAATATTGTCTTTCTTACTTAGAAAGATGAGGAACGAGAAAAAGGGAAGAATTGCGCAAGAATCAACTAATTTGGTTGAGAATTGAGAGAGTTATGAAGATTTGAAGCTTGAGGAGGAAATGTGTGTTTTATTTCAGAAAAATGAAGGTAATGGATGAAGTATGAGGGTTTTGTGTAGAAGAGAAGGTAGTATATGGGTCCATTTACATGTCTAGGCCCAAAACAACTCAACTTGAGTCGGTTTCTACTAAAATTACGTCTCAAGGCTACTATACACTTAAGACAGACAATATTATCATAATCATAAATATTATTCTTACAAATATATTTTTATCCAAAAATAAGTTTCAAGCCTAATTATTCTTAATTAAATTATTGGATTGCTTTTAAGACTATAAATAAAAATTGCGGGTGTTACAATCTTCCCTCCTTTTAAAAAGTTTCGTCCTCGAAACTCGAGGCAAGGAAAATTACCTTAGGCAAAAAACTAGGGTACTTGCTACGTATAAAGGCTTCCGGTTCCCAAGTCTCTTCTTCTACATTACCACACTTCCACAAAACCTTCACTAAAGGCACAACTTTATTCCTCAACTTCTTATCATTTCTATCCAAGATACGAATTGGTTTATCTTCAAAGGATAGACTCGGCTACAGCTCGGGAATCTCATTTTGCAACAGATGACTAGGGTCGCTAATGTATTTCTTAAGTTGAGACACATGGAAAATATCATGAACTTTACCCAAACTCGGGGGTAAATCCAATTTGAAAGTTACGACACCAATTCTCTTCACAACGTCATAAGGTCCAATGTATTTTGGACTCAACTTCCCTTTCACACCAAATCTCTTCACTCCTTTCATAAGGGAAACCTTCAAGAACACCTTATCACCAACTTCAAACTCCTAGGGTCTACGGCGAACATCGGCATAGGACTTTTGGCGATCTTGAGCGGCTTTCATTCTCTCTCAGATGAGCTTCACGTGGTCAATCGTCTCAGCTAGCTTGTCGGGTCCTAAATCACGAACATCACTTGCTTGATCCCAACAAATCGGACTCCGACACTTCCTTCAATACAAGGCTTCATAAGGGGTCATCTTGATCGAAGCATGATAACTATTGTTGTAGGAAAATTTCACCAAAGGTAAGCTCTTCTCCCAATTAGCATGAAAGTCAAGGGCACAAGCACGCAACAAGTCTTCAAGTAATTCAGTGGTTCTCTCGGATTGTCCATCGGTTGCGGCATGAAAAGCGGTACTCATCAACAACTTACTTCCCACAACATCTTGCAAAACTTCCAAAATCTTGAACAAAACCTTGGGTCACGATCCGAAATAATCTCTTTTGAACACCATGGTAACGAACGATCTCCTCAACGTAGGTACTAGTGAGGCGATCCAAACTCCAAGTCTCTTTAATAGGGATGAAACTAGCACACTTGGTTAATCTATCCACAGTTACTCAAACGACATCCTTTCCACCAACGGTGTAACACCCCGTGTTTTATAATAATATTTTATTCGGAAGCTCGTTATTAAATTAATTATTTTGATGTTTAATAAAATATTTTTAATATATATATTTATCGTTTCTGTTCTCTATTTTTATTATTTCTCGTTTTTGTCTACTTTTGATTGGGTTAAAATGCTCGTGTACGATTTCACTATTTTAATTTAATAACTATATTTCTTATACAAGTCCTCCAAGCGTTTTAATATGGCCAAATCCAATTTGTAATCAGATAATCCATTGTATGAGCTGATAAACCAAAATCCCATTAGTTAATACCCTTATAAATAGAATTTAACCTAGCAAGCAACTAGGTCAATTCATTTCTTTTGTACGTAACATATGCCGCGCGTCTTCCTTCTTTTCTCTCTTTTGTTCTCACATCTTTTCTTCTGTTCAATTCAAAAGAAAAATATATTTTCACAATTCTTGCTTTTACCTCTACAATATATTAATTTCCAAATATTTTTATGGGAATTATTCGTATAACCTTTAGACCTACCTTTACGGTCTCTTATTTTTAATGGGCAAAGAAGAAGAAGAGTTTTTGACGGTGCTTTCATAGATTTGGGTTTGTGCATTCTTTAAAGTTGATTTTTGGGGACGTTGACACGTGTTGGAGACAAGGTTTTGTGGTTCGTGTTCTCCATGGAAGTTTTAATTATTGCGCATCATTAATTGATAAAAAAAGTAACTAGGTGGTTCTCTTTTAATTGTGTTTATGTCAATGGATATGATTAGTATGATTTAATGATTGTTTTGTATGATTGATACATGTTTGATTATTTATTGTCATGATTGTTTATGCTTCATATGTTTGTATATATTTTTTATGTTTTAATTATATATTGTATTGTTGTTTATGTGTTTATTATGGGTGTCATGAGCGCAATTAGGGTTTACGAATGAAACCCTAGTGGCGGCATGATAGGCGGCCAAGAGTGGGATTCAAAGTTATANCGGCCAAGAGTGGGATTCAAAGTTATAGCTAAAGCTAGTATRACCTTGATGATGATTCGAGTGTTAAAGCTGAAGTTAATACAACTTTAAGTCGTTACTCAAAGTTATGGCTGTAATAAGCATAACCTTGAAAATACGAATCAAGGTTATAGCTGAGTCTACTATAACATTAGATACGAGTTAAGGTTATAGCTAAGACTACCATAACCTTGCGATTATGGCTCAAGACAATGGTTGGAACTAGTATAACTTTGAGTTTCGTGTCAAGGTTATAGTTGAGGTTAGTATAACCTCACAGGTGATTATCGAAGTTATAGTTGAGGCTTCTATAACCTCGATCAAGAGTTCATGTTATGGTTAAGGTTACTATAACATTGATCGTTAATACTTGTTTCACATGTTGTGTTGTGTTCATTGAATGTATAATATTGTNGTGTTCATTGAATGTATAATATTGTGTTTGCATATGTCATTGATTACTTTTATGCATTTGATATTAGAACAGTCTGTTACGATATTCTATTGGGTTGAGTCGTGATATTGTTCACGCATGTTCGTACAGTCAGTTAAACTGTACATTTGTTTGTTGGATAGTTTGAATAGATTACGGTAGTTACGGTTATGTGCTATCGGAATGAACCAAAGTTACCATTTGGGGATTTATTTGGTCTATGTTCGGGATTGGTCAGAGGCAGTGGTTATACGCTTTGGTCCCCGAGTGTCGTTTGGTGTACGGTTGTTGCACCGAGAGTCTGGCCAGGTCTTAGACATATAGACAGTGGTTATACGCTATACATAGTACCGTGGAGGCAGTGGTTATACGTTCCACACCGATGGAGGCAGTGGTTATATGCTCCGTCAACTAGAGGCAGTGGTTATGTAACACCCCCATACTGCGAGGCACCTTACCAAGGACTACCTCTGAATACAAGGATGCTATCATCCCAATTTTCCGAGGCAGTGAACATCATAGAAACAATAAAGAAACATTATTATTATAATTATAGTTTAAAGAATACAAAGTCTTCTCCTAAAACGGAGCACATGGCCAAAACTGAAATAAAAAGTATAACAATACTATCGTTTGCGGAAGCTAATAAATATTGTGACTCCACCCTGCTAACTCCACCGCGTAGTCGACAACCATCATAGTCATTACCGGCTAGACAATCTGCTCACCATCCCCGAATGGATCATCACAGTTTTCAAAACATTACCGGGGTCAGTCAGCTGAACAACTATATACAGTATAACGT
>VHZZ01016776.1:14401-35941 GCA_009801015.1 Silene noctiflora
ATTAACTTTGTGAATTTGATAAATTTTGTGAGGGAGGGAATTAGAGAGAATCAAAGGGCATATTATGGAAAAATAATGAAAAAAAGTCCATGAATGAGTAAAACTCGTACATGAATGAGCAACTACGTTTATTAAAGTGAGAAGAGAAGAGATGAACGGAGGGAGTAATAGATATGACATTGAATCTGAAAATGTACTTTATTATGTCAATTTTCTATACCGGATTAACTCGATAATCCGGTGTGACCAAAACCCGAGAATCCGGTGTGACCAAAACCCGTGATTGATCTCGAAAACCCAATTCTGTGAAGCCACGTGGGAAACAAAAACTCTTGAATCCACAAAATCACTTTGAAAAGTGACTTTTCAATGCGTACTGACTTTCCGCAGCTCTCAGCCTCAATCGCAAAACTTCCTAAAAATGAATCGCACATTGTTACATCATCATAACTAATTACCCAGAAAAATGCGAACCATAATAATGATACCGTTAGTACTGTCAATTTTATTATTAATTTTAGGAGTTAATCAAGTTGATAGTGGAGGTGAATTCAAAGGAGATTACTCTAAATTATCTGGAATAATTATACCAGGATTTGCATCTACACAATTAAGAGCTTGGTCTATTCTTGATTGCCCTTATTCTCCTCTTGATTTTAATCCCCTGGATTTAGTCTGGCTTGATACTACTAAGGTCCTTTTCTTATCTTTCTCATTTCTTTACCTTTTATATTCGTTATTATGAGGGGTAGGGGTATTTTAATCTAATAGTAAATAAATGATTGAGACGTAGGGAGTACTCGGTATTTATCTGTGTGTGTATTATGGGTATTTTGCTAGAGCTTATATTGTGCCATGGCATTATGACTTATAGGGGACCTGTAATTTAGACTGTTGTAATGGTTTTCGTTTTCGAGACTTGACCTTGAATTCAGATTAGTTAAATGGGTTGTTGTCTTTTGTTAGCATAATGGGATGTTCCTTTTAGTCTTACTTATTAATGGAGTGCTTGTTTACTAGTCTACTGCATGATATTTGTACCCGCTAAGCAAAATTATGATGCAGCCGTAGCAATTCTTATAGTTTCCTGGCTAGCATTGTACCGTGGATTCAAGTAGTTGTCTACTCAGGGCTTGCTTAGGACGGATAGTTGTCATCGGGTTGATGGAAGGGGGAGAAAGTGGTGGGTGATAGGGATACTTTTACTTCCATATGTTGGGGTGGGGGTAATGTGTTAGCCTGCGAGGAAGGTGGGTGCCTATTACTTTCCTTGTGGAATAATTATTGCCCTATCTTTCTCGTTTCCACTTTTTACTACCGCCTCTTTCCTTCGTTTTCCTCTTATTTGAGCTCTATTCTTCTTTAACCATGGCCCTTATCGCAAGCAAGCCTGAATTATTGTGATCTGGTAATCTGTTTTACATTCACTAGCAAGCTATTTCCAAATTTATTATAGGTTTGTTCCTTGCTATGTTTATGAATGTGTGTGCTCATGGATGCTAGCTTTGTTACCGACAAATCTCACATTCTTGACTGTAACAAGTGGAATTGAAAGATTTTAATCCGAGGAGTGATCTGATACTTTGATGTTCTTTGTTAGCTTCTTTCTGCTGTGAACTGTTGGCTCAAATGCATTATGCTAGACCCTTACAACCAGACAGACCACCCTGAATGCAAGTCAAGACCTGATAGTGGACTCTCTGCCATAACAGAACTCGATCCTGGTTACATAACAGGTATGCCATCCTCATGTTCTTATGATACTATTCTTTTTAATAATTTCTCTCTTTCTCTTCTCGTTTATACATGATGTTAAACTTGTGTTATTCAAGAGAGTTGTGCACTTGTGCATCTTGATGATGTAACAAGATAACGTCCCTGTCGTAGCACAGCTTTTTCATGAATAAAGTTTTTGATGTGAATATAAATGGAGTGGATTACTGGTTGGCCAACACAATTTATCGTTCCATAAAAGCAATAAGATGGGCAATATAAAATCTAAAGTAATTTATGGGCTCAGTCAATTGAACGTAACTACAAAACCACTGGTCTTCAGTTCTGAAATATGCTATATAGTTTGTAAGTAAGCAGCGTTTTGATTTTTCTCCATTTTCAGTCAATGATGTTGGTGCAGTATATTATGTATATATTGTTTTATTGGGTTCATATTGGTGTACTCAGGTCCTCTCTCTTCTGTTTGGAAAGAATGGGTCAAGTGGTGCATTGAGTTTGGTATAGAGGCCAACGCAATCATTGCTGTTCCGTATGATTGGAGATTATCACCTTCAAAACTTGAGGAACGAGATCTTTATTTCCACAAACTCAAGTTAGCACATTTCCCTCTATTTTTCTGCATACAACTTTTGTTTTAGTAATTATCTTTCTTGTATATATAGGCCAATTTCGATGTCTCCTTCTTATTGTGTCCCTGTAGTACAAATAGTATACACACGCGTATGTGTTATGTGTGATAATGAAGATGCAAATACCTGTTTTGGAACCAATTTTTTGCCCTACAAACTGTGTATCACTTTCCAGGGAATAACTTCTAGCACATTCCTCTTTCATTTTTTTACTTGTTGTTAGATTATAAACATGATCTATGATCCCATCTCTATTTATAAATGTGATCAGTTCATAATGGGGTTCAACCACGGCAACCGATTGAAATGCATGAGTTTTCGTTATGGGTTTATGGCTGACATACTTTACCATTTGTACGAATCTCACCCCTAACCTTTCAGTGTTGCAGTTGTTTGAAAGTTGATCTAGTTTTTTCTTACCGTGTTCATTTAATTTTTTGTTCAGGCTGACTTTCGAAATTGCTCACAAACTTCGCGGGGGTCCCTCGGTCGTATTTGCTCATTCTCTTGGAAACAACGTTTTCCGATACTTTCTAGAGTGGTTGAAGCTTGAGATAGCTCCAAAAGAATATATGAATTGGCTTGATAAACACATCCATGCATATTTTGCCGTTGGTATGGTGACTTTAACCATTCATCTCTAAGCAGTTGTGGTCTTACTGTTGTGCACATATGTTACGTAAATGGTCTTTCTTCAGGAGCCCCGCTTCTTGGTGCAACTGAAACTGTCAAAGCTACACTTTCTGGAAGCACCTCTGGCCTTCCAGTTTCCGAGGTTTGTTTCTCCTCCCGTTGTATGCTTTATTATCTATGTTTTTTTTTGGTACACTGCTTTATTATATATGTAAACAGCTTATATATCCACATGTTGGCTCTACATTGTGTACAATTTGTTTCTCAAACTGCAATAGCCATTCACTTTTAGTTCTTAAAACTCTTCCTTTGTCTAGCTTAAGTTCAGAACTATTATACCCAAAATGTTAAATCCAAATGACACAGAAAATGTCTCATCTAGATCCACCGAGATAGCTAACATTAGCACAAGTATCAAAGCAATTATCCTTTTGATCTTTCCTCCTAGTCAAAGCCCGTAAATCTTATATAGGTGAGATCACCCATGGAGTTTGGGAGTACTCATTGTTCCACATATCGACCAATACATGGTGTAGTAGGCAATATAATGATTTTTTTACGTACCCCCACAATATTTTCCTGCAAGGACATTTCAAAATTAGATAAATTTTGACCATGGCTAGTATTTGTCTATTTGAGCTAGTGATACGGATGCCCGAGGGTTTACCCTTTACGTAGACCTGGCAAATGAGTCATTCGGGCCGGGTTCGGGTCGCGTCACTTCGGATCGGATCATTTCCGGGTCAACAAATTATTGGGTCACATCAGATTGGGTCATTTTGGTCGGGTCGATCTGGGTCGTTTGGGTCATTCTGGGTCGGCTCTCTTCGGGTCATTTTCGGGTTTCGGGTCAGCCTTATCGGGTCGGGTCAGTTTTGCCAGGTAGGTAAATAGATGGCGGCTATGGGTTCCCTTGCTATTCAAATAGATTAATAAATAAATAATATGTAGGATCTTTGTGTCAGACTCTTCGGCCTATGAAAAGTCACTCTTCTTGATTTGCTTTTAAGGATGTGGCTGGGGTTCGAGATTTTCCCACAACCTGACTCAAGATGCAAATTGCCTCTTGCCAAAGCAAATAACTTGTGATTAAATGTTGAAGCCATTCTTCATCACGGCCACCCATGTGAGACTGTGCAATCAACTAGATTTGATAGCATCCCAGATGCGCGAGGGAGACTATTCTGTTTGTAAATACATTTTAAGAAATATTTTCATTCTTTTTCCTTCCTGTTATAAGCTTGTAAGATGCCCAAGCTTTTTTATGCTGACTAGTTTGATAATTTCATTATGTCCAACCCCTTTATGTCACTTTAAGTGGGATCCTCTTCAAAAGCACGGGTGCAATGATAATAGTGTGTTTTTGCTGATAAACTGTTCCCATGTACCCTCGTATTGCACTCTTACTTCGCTGTGTTTATTAACTACTGTTTAGGGAACCGCTCGATTAATGTTCAATTCATTTGGATCAACGCTGTGGATGTTGCCATTTTCAAGATATTGTAGAGCGGATAACAAATACTCGAAGCATTTTTCTGAGAAAAGCAAAGAAACTTATCATGCATATGACTGCGAAGAAGAAGAGTTCAGGGGAAACTATTCCGGATGGCCTACAAATTTAGTCAACATTGAAATTCCTTCTATTCGGAGTTAGACTTGTATTTCTTCACTTTGTCCAAGAAGGCCTTTAAGTGAGTACTGCATAAATTTAATTGAATTTGTTTGTGTATCATGTAATTAGGCACAGAGGCTTATCCATCTGTTTTGGACATCATGGAGCCAAATGCCAGCATGGAATGTGGTTTTCCTACGCAGTTATCATTCTCTGCTCGGGAGATATCAGACGGAACTTTCTTTAAAGCAATAGAGGACTATGATCCAGATAGCAAAAGGCTTCAGTATCAGTTGCAAAAGTAAGCTCTCTATCAGCCTTTTGTTACAGTGAATGTTATTGTGGTGCTGTTTTTTTGTTGCTGTTCAATTACGAAAACAAAGAATGGCGAGTATCATAAAGTTATGACCGATGCTGTAACCTACTATTTTTTTGTGTCTTTATAATTTTTTTTCTAATTTTCCTTTTCGAGTTGAAAGACTGATTTAACAGTTGTTTTTTATGATGTTAGTGATTAGGATTTAGATTGTCATTTTACAAACTGTTAGGCTAGAAAAGGCTGTAACACTTTGGCAATTTTGGATTGTGAGTTCTATTACCAAATTAGGATTAATTCATAATAACAGGAGAACGATATGAAATTACTAACCGTGAATTTTTTTTCCCCTTGGTAAAGCCGTAATTGGATGAATGAAACCAAAGTATCAGGTTATTTTGTTAAACATAAGAATCTAATGAAAACGAAATAGGTGTGTTCATGTCAGAGGAGAGGTAATACAGTAGCACATTATATTGCTATGACGGTTGGGTACTCCAAAGTTCAAAACACAAACAGTTAATTGAGCAATAAATAGCCGATACGGGTAAGCCAAAATATTAACTTTGGGTTCATATTCTATTTACAGAATCAGAAGAAAATGGGTAATTGTTTACCTCTTGTAGATTTCAACTATTTCATCCTTGGAATAATTGAGTGAGGATGAAAATGATGTTATTTGGGGATTGAAGGTTACATTTCAGTATTTCACCTCGATCCAAAGGAATATGGTTAATTGAGAGCTAAGGTTGGATAAGAGGGAAAGTTGTAGGGGCAACTTGGTTCGTTCATATATTAATTTTAGCTAGAAGTCACTTAAGGCCGGCATTCAGGTTATATATGTCTCAAAAAGTAGGAATTTTGCAGAAGAAAAAGATATCAAAGGCAGGGTTGCCGAATTCGCTCCACCCCCTAGCGAATCGATACGATCGTATCAATTCGTAATTCATTGGCGTATCAGTACGGTCCAATTCGTTATGAGTACGCCCAGAAAGAGCGAACTGAATTACATTGCTAAAACAAGGAAAATCGAAGAAAAAACTAAAGTATATGAAATATACTTACAATTAATTACCCATTTTGATATGAAGTTAGTACATTTAGCTTTAGTTTCATCTTAATTTCTGACATGAAGTATGGGATTTTTGAAATTTCAATGGTGGAAATGATTCAAAGGAAAATTGAGATGAAGGGCAGGGATGGAGGATCAAAGAAGAAGACTTGTGATTGTCAATGCTAAGTTGAAGAAGAGATGATTTTTTTTTAATGTTTTAAATTGTTTAATTTTTGAAGATAAAGATAAGTTGAATGGTCTTCTTGGGTTTGATTATATGATATGAGCCGTTAGATTAGATATGTAAGGCAAATTAATGTGGGCTATAGAGATAGTCAATAGAAATAATGACATAAAGTAGTCGAGTAGAGTAGTAGAAGTCTAGAACTTTCTTAAAAGAAACCATTTTCCAATATTGTGATTTGTCCTTTTTCTAGGTAATGAATATGGCTCATGAGTATTTTTATTATTAGTTAAGTATTTTTTAATTTTTTTAATTTAATTTTATTTGTTTAGTACATTAAACGAATAGATACGTATTAGCGAATTGTTTTATTTGTAATACGCTCATCGTATCAGATACGCTAAATAGAGCGAATCGCGAATTCTACGAATTCGTATCGAGTGTATTACGAATCTGGTAACCCTGATCAAAGGTATGATTTTGATAAAGTGGCATATAGAAGGTAGGAGTTGGTAACTTTTCTTAATTAGTAAGCTCTTTATATAGTGAGCATATTTAGATAGGGAACTAATGTAGTGAAACAGACTAGTAAGTTGAGGACAACATCAGAGCCTTAATCCCATAAATGATTTGGGGTCGGGTGACATGAATCATCCTTTAGAGCCGTCCTTGGGTCATCACACGCCTCAAAATGTAAAGAGATAGAAAGAGAAACATGAAAAGCAAACGAGAATTGAAACATAATAACAAAAGTCAAGATAAACCTATAGGTATGAAAATCAAAAACTCGGTATAAAAATTTAAGATTTAGTTATAAAATATGGAGCATAAATTAGTAACAATAATTTTTAATGGAAGTAAAAATCAATGTTTGAGAAAATCTTAAAAGTAAACAAGCATGATTTTATAAGAAGTTTTTAGGTAAAACGTTTGAGAAATCTCAAAAGTAAGCACATAATAATTTTACAAAATAAAAATAAAAAGATAAGTAGTATTTAGCAGTTTAAATGACAGCAGATACTAAAAAAACAAGTAAAAATCAAATGCCCTCATCCACATGTATCATTTCCCTCCATAGTACTCTTGCCGTCACCATACACTCTTGGATCCAAAGGAATATACAGAAAAAATTATTTTATTTGTAGCTCTAGTAGCATTGTAACGTATCTGACTCTATAGTTGATAGTAATTATGTATTCTTTCAATTAAAATAATGTAGTTTCTGGTAACCAAAAAAAGGACTAAAACTAACTAATGAATCATTTGCAAGTTTATTGTGAATATGGAAAAGTGTAGCCAATAAATTGATAATTTTTCCCTCCGGGTATTTTTTATAGTTGAGAAAGACAGTCCGAGGTTTGTAATTCAACTTTATAGACTGAAGTTATTATACCTTTCATTGCCTTTTGTTCCAGGTTATACCATGGTGATCCTGTTCTAAATCCACTTACTCCTTGGGACAGGCCACCTCTGAAAAATGTTTTCTGTATTTATGGAGTAGATTCAAAAACAGAGGTACATAACTTGTAAAGTTTGAGCCACTTTTGTTCTTTTAGTAATCTGTTTGTATTGATTTGGGGCATTTGGCGCACTTCGCATATTATGAAATGGTATTAGGTAAAACTCAAATCTGTACTTAAGTTGTTTTTTTATTATCTTGTACATAATTCAGTGTATCACTATGAGTTGGGTACCTCCCACCTAAAAGGCATAATGGAAGAGTATGCCTGCTGTAAGTTATATATAAAGTATCCTGTAAAATTAAACTATTCATTTATAATAACTACTTCATGCAGTTGTAAAGATCTCGAATCCTGCATCCATGTTGGTGATTAATTTGGTCCACAAATAGACTAATAGTCTAGAGGGACTCCACAATGGTTTCTACAATCACATAAGGTTGTCAAAGCTAGTCATTCAATTTCACCTTCTTCTTGGTCATTTGGCTAGTTAACATTCAATTGTACATCTTTTTATGAGAAATAATATCACTTGTGTTGCACTGGAATACCTGGATGAATATGTTGGAAGATTTATAGTTTATTGGTATATTTCGAATGTTTGTCCAATTTTGTTGTCAACTGTCTACATATAGCTTATAAACATGTCTGGTGAATGACAGCTCTGGCATCTTGGCAATTGCAAAACAGGTTGGTTACTATTTTGCCCCCAGCGGAAAGCCTTATCCTGACAATTGGATCATAACTGATGTTATCTATGAGATTGAAGGATCCTTGTATTCGAGGTTAGTGACATATTCCTTTTCGTCTTGTCAGCTTATCTGGATCATATGTTTTGATATTTCAGCTTGGCACAATTTTTTTCAATGAATTCCTCAGTTTTGTTCCTTTCTTTGTGATTTTCCCCCTTGTCAGCGTGGACACCTTATGTATTATTTTCATATCCCTTGTAAAGATTCTACATTCAGACAAAAATTTAATCAACATTGAAATAACTAAATATGCTCGGTTTACGCAAAGTGAAGGATTTCATTCACAATAGCATTTCGTTTCACACTGTCTTCCACCCAATTGCTTGCATGAACTTTCTCATGCTCTTTACCAATAGCAGCATTTTGATCACTATAGCTATTTGTTACTTCACTTACACTTCTATAGCACTTAGTGAGGTAAATCTCATTATGATGTAGGTCGGGGAATCTTGTTGAAGGGAACCCAGGAGCAACAAGTGGAGACGAGACTGTATGACTCTGAAATGTTCTCCTTTTCTATTCCCAATTTCAAGGATATGCATGGTTAATCTTGTTTTAATGGTGGCATGTCCCCTTTTAAGTCTTGGTGAATACTAAGTCTTAGGATTTGTGATAGGTATCTTATCATTCCCTTTCTTGGTGCAAAAATTGGCTGGGATCTACTGTCAACATAACTAGGACTCCTCAGGTAGAAGCTCTTTAATTAGTTGAAGGCTAATTTTTTATCTGTTGCTGGTGTTGTTATTGTACAAGCTTATCTGAGAAGATTCAGAAGCATTTGTTTGTTTGGCCTTTGGTAGAAAGAGAGTGCTGTGCAAGGCAGCCTAATACTTTGATTCATTTGCTAATAATTTGTGACAAAACCATGTCATGTGTTAAGTTAATTAGTTAATTGAGTTACTTGTTGAGCTAAAGAAGATTCATAAATAGAGTACATTTTTTTGCCCTGTTCAATTTTAAAGTGTACCCCAATGGTTCCAGAGCTCTAGCGGAGTTAGGCTGGGGGGTCAGACATACTTAGTCACCTGCAAAAACGTAGATGTTTCCAGTTGAACCTTAACAGATGTCTACCGTGTCATGAGAAAAAGCGCTTGGGACTTCAAGATTCATTTTGATTCAAGTCTTATGTATCCCAAACGCAGAAGTCCTCTAAATTACCCCGTTTATCTTCCCTTTACCAACATCACTTCCCTCATTTTCTCCTTTATTTTAACCTTCATTACTGTCTTCACAATTACTTCCTGTCCAAATAAACCATTGGGAATAGTATGATTATATTTGAACATTTCTTTTGAAAATTGCGTTTGAGAGCCATTGCACTCATCCACCTCATTTCATTATCAGCTCATTGATAAAGGCTCAATTGTGGAGGTTTTGTAACTCTTTTTTACCTGCATTAGTGCAACTGATGCCAGCACACTACGCACTGTCAATGGTTCCTTTATAAGAGTCTGATTTCTCCGTTGATGGTTCGTTGTTGTAGGCAGAGCATGATGGAACTGATGTACAGGTTGAGCTAAATGTAATTCACCAACATGGTGCTGACATTGTTCCTAACATGACAAAGTCATCCAAAGTTAAATACATAACATATTATGAAGATTCCGAGAGTATTCCTGGAAGGAGGACAGCTGTATGGGAGCTTGACAAATGTATGAAATCCCTGGTACAATGCTTTCATCATTTCGTGTTCTAGAAAAGCAAGTACTTCATAATCTCCCTTCCATTCAAATCGATTAGTAGCCTTAATTGCAATTTTGTAGGTTTATTATGATCATCGATTCTTTATTCTTTGACTTTGGAATATGAGAGTATAATGCAAAATGGCTCCCTAAACTATGTGCACTTCTGGTAATAGGAGGTGCCAGTTGGTAGAAGCAATTCATGACGTACTTTTCATTATCGGTCATCCGATAACAGCCTCGAGCCCAACACTGGGGTATGGCTGTGTACATTTGACAGGAGCCTATCATTCATCCCATTGGCAGGAGCCTTATAAGGCACTAGGGTCTAGGGACCTCTGGGGTAATGTTGTTGGTTATTATGATAATTGATTCTCATAGACTGAGCACAGCTTTTGCATGAAATTACTTGCAGTTCAGCTATTTTTTCATGTGAGCCTATCCGTCTGAAATCCTAAAGTTTAAATTCCTAAAGGTAACATATATTAGGACAGTTTAATTTACATAAAGTAACTTGCTTGGTTTTCCATCCAGAAACTAATACTTTGGACATTTCTGGGTAGTGATGAGAGTTTAGCCTAGTGTTCAAGACTTCAAGGTGAAGTCTTAGGCATAGTTTGGATGGAAGGATTTGGAGGAAAGAGAAACGGAGGGGGACAAAATCACTTGTTTGGTTAGCAAGTTAGGTATGAGGAATTGGGGAATCCATTTTTCCTTCTCCAAGCTTAATCCCTCCAACATGGGAGAGATTTGGAGGGGAAGTTCCTTTGCTCCTATCGCCTTCCCTTCTGTTTCCCCTCCCCTCACTTTTCCTTCTCATTTTGTATCCAATAAGTTGTTAAGAAAACAATCCACTCATTCAAACCTCCTCCAATTGCCATTTTGTCTTATTCTGGCTGCCAAAGAAAAGTAACATACAGAGTAAATGAAAGCTTGAAGCCTTGATTGAAGGTGTCTCAGCTGAATTGTTTGATATCCTCCTCTTCTTCTTCTTCCTGCCTTTGGACTTTGCATGGTAAATTGGACATAAATGATGCATTTTGAATGTCTGAAGGTTAATTAAATGAAGCATATTTGTCCATCTTCGCTATGCTTCTTGCACTAACTCGGATATTGTGAAATAAGAGTCCAGGCCTTGTCTTTGCTCAGAGGAGTATAGCTGTACGTTTCTTGGTCTATCTAAAGAGCAGCATTATATTAGACTGTTCATAAGTTGACATTTGTTATCATGCAGTAAATCACAGGAATATGGTCAGATCTCCAGTTGTAATGCGAGAGCTCTGGCTTGAAATGTGGCATGATATTCATCCTGATGCAAAATTAAAGTTTGTCACCAAAGGTCTTTTTGTTTTCTTTGTCAAGTAAGTTTCTCAGGCACACCAAGTATACTATTTTTAATTTGTATGACATTGACAACAGCCAAGCGAGGACCTTTAAGAAATGATGATTGTTATTGGGATTATGGAAAAGCTCGTTGTGCATGGCCTGAATATTGTGAATATAGGTATATTCCTGTTCTTTAGAGAGAATCTCTTCTTTTCTTGTTGAACTCTTTGTTACTTTGGCCCTTTACTTTGGGGCAATACCCATGTCCAACACGACACTCAAAGATAAGGCCCATAAGGGTTTGAAGTTTGAACCCCAAAACTTCTCCTAGCCGAGACAAAAGAGGATTAATGTAGAGGAAGAGTCTCTTCTATGAAACATTTAGTATAATTTCTGACGACTTTAACTCGATGCAACAAAGATTTTCTGATTTCACTTTAAAAACTTTAAATATTTCTTACTTATAATAAAAATTTGATTTTAAAGATGCAACCTCGCCCATCCATATGATTATTTAGGACAGAGTCCCTGTGGTCGACACTTGTACTTGAGTCTGAGTTACATCGGTTGTGCTTGGATGATGAATGACTTTTTGAGTTTTACAGTCATTATACCCTTTTCTCTTCCACTTATAATGCAGATATGGTTTTGGTGACGTTCACCTAGGACAGAGCTGTAGAGTTAAAAATTCTTCAGAAGTTCTCCTTTTACATTATCTGTAGAATCAGAAAGGTATTCCCTTAATTGTGACTTCAACTAAGCTCCTCTATATTTTCCCATCATTCATGTGTAGAGAACTAATATGGGTTAATAACATAGTTGTACGCATACAAACGGTCTCACACAAGACTTTGTTGACAGGTTATGGTAAAGCCGACTACAGGGAAATTTACGATTACAAATTTTTTGGCAAATTTCCACTTTCCCTTGCTGTGTCGGTCCACAACAACATGATTACAGTTTTTTGGCAAATTACTTCTGCCATTCTTGAAAAGTTCCAAGTCTAATCTCCATACCGGAGAGATGATCACCATTATGTTGAAGGGACCGGAAGATACTTTATTTTCCCTCCGCCTGGGATTCAATTTTACTAATTTATCATAGTAAATCCCCTTTTTTTCTGGATGAATGAAACAGTGAAACAGTTATCAGGAAAATGAACTGTTGTTGAACTGCATGGATAGCAGCTGGATTTTCCTGCATGTAATAGTTGACAGTCATGGCAACACACAAGCTATCTTAGGAGGGTGGGTGATGGAAGTCGTCGGCTTGTGATTTAGGGGTGAGGCTGCCATTTTTATGTACTTTGCTGAGCCAGCAAACTCTTTGGTGGCTACTTCGTTGAGGTTCGTGTAAAAGGCCGTAGGAACATAATTTTCGTAGCAGTACTTTGCTTAACAATTTTGTAATACTGTAATCATATCTGTAATCTACAAACTACGAAAGTATATTTCATTTATAAATCTCATGAAAAAAATAAACACAAAATTTCCCCAATAAATTGAAGGAGCAATGCAACAAATAAGGAGTTAATTATTGTGAAATTCTACCTTCATTTCTTTGATAAAGTAATAATTAAACATTGTTTTTGTGAAACCAATAAGGTTGTTGACTTTATGACTTTTATTGTACATTCATGTCCCAACACTTTTAAGCTGGTTTGAAATCGGTGACTTCAACTTACCTCCTTTATTCGAAAAAATGAGATAAGGTTAAAAAAAAAAAAAAAGAGTTAATTAATGTAGTTATGACAATATGACATACATAGTCCAACATTTAATAGAGCTTGTATGTCATCATGCTCAGAGAAGAGCAACCAAAAGCATATAAGTTAATAGTCTGAATTCTGACTTTTATGGGTAAACTCACAAACCAACAAAATCAGTAGAAAAAAAGAAACTACCCAAAACTACATTAGACAAGTTCCCTCATTGTTGATTTTCTTCCTCATTTATTCCCTCCCTTTTTAAGTCCATTGCTTCCTACATTCACCTTAACTTACTTTTCATTTTGGAACACCAAGACCTCTTTAGGAAGGGATCCCACACGTTGTTCTACATGCTACAGTTTTTGTTTTGGTAAAATGGAAAATTATTTGTGAATGTGTGATGGCCTAATGGTTAAAAGTAAAGATTATCCAAACTAAGCATTAATGAAGTAAACACTAACAAACAATTTTATCTAAAAAAAGAAATTACACTAATTTCGGTCTATCCGATCAAATTCGGAAGAAACCGAGTTTAGATCGGCACAGATTGAAACAAAATCCGGAATCCCTAAAAAGTGGACCGGAGAACGAACCCGAGTTTTCAATTCTGATACCAATTTAGTTCAATTTTTCGGTCAATTTGGACTGGAGATCATACCGGAGCTTTCAATTATGGTTCTAATCCAGCCTATATCGGTCGGGTCCGGTTCAATTTTTCTCGCCCAGACGAAGATGCACAACCTATTTGTTCGGACTATGTCATAATACCGACTAAGAGTTGAACCAAGCTCGCATCAGATAAGTAAGACACGTTAAGTGTTGGCGTGTTGCCCATGCGAGCCTACAACTTTCGACTATGGCATAAGACCACCTGTCAAACCATGGTTATAGGTGAGGAAGTCATATCAAGTGCCACAAATACTTATTTAGATGAAGATATTCGTCTTAAACTTCAAACGGATCAATTATGCTCATGTGGGATGAATTAGACAAAATCAAAACCAATAATACATAGAAAAACAACATATTTATTGTATATGCCTATGTGAAATAATATTTAACACGTTTTAATATTAAGGAAGACTAACCAGGGGCGTCTTATAACAAATGGAGGCCCGGTGCACCGCAAAAAAATGAGGCCCCAAATATGAATGTACAAGCGTACAATACATCGATATTTATATTGAATTTCATCAATAAAGCCTATAAATTCGGTGTCGAGAATCGGAGGCCCGATTCCTCCGCCCGTGGTTGCACGGGGTCTTAGACGCCACTGAGACTAACTAATCAAGAGTTAACCACGTGAGCTAACTACCCCATCACTAGTCGAAGTACTGATATGTAACTCATTTATGATCCAGATTAAATAGTCGCATTTAATCATAAAAATAATCAGGTCATCCGAAAAATAGTCCAAAATGAAAATTAGTGGAACTCATCACAAATTCTCATTTCAGATGGTCATCTCCCTCTGAAAGCTTTAGAAGGGCTATATGTAACCATTTTATGGTCAGATGTGACCATTTAAAAATGATCATTTTTTACCTAAAAAAATTATCATTTTTAAATGGTCATATCTGTCCATAAAATGTGAACAAGAGTAAAAGTTTAAGTGAACTCTCCTACCTCAACATAAAGTTGAGGATTCGATTTACACTCGGAACATAAGTGTGCTCATTTAAACCGTTTAAAGTTTCCAGACAAAAAGGGCCAATGAGATGATGAAACGTGTCAAACTGCGGAGGGATTTAAAGAAAGTCAATAATGATGTTAATAGCTGTTAGTAGTCGGTATCAATAGGAGAAGACATTATGAGACAAGCCGACGGCGAGATGCTGACCATGCTCGCTTTGACGGCGTTGCTTTTGTATTGTAGCCTTGTAGGATACGCCTTTTATCCTTATTTGTTGAATCCACTATGAACAATCTTCACTCCATTTATGGAAATTTTTCATGACATTGGATACCATTTACTTGAATTTTATACTTCGCCATTTAACTTCACTCTATCACTTTGCTTTTTTATACGGAGTATTTGCCAATACGTGTTTTACACGTTAAATATCGTTATCTACGTATTTACCAAAATTATAAAAGTTGAATATTTTTAATGTACTCGTAAAGACGAACCAAATAAGATCTCACATGAATATATTTTGACTTACGTATTGAGAGAAAATTGAAATTGAATGCTCCCTCGTGAATAGTGTCCAAAATGGAAATTGGTAGAGTGAAGTTGATGGAGGAAGTATAACTTTTCAAGTTTAAAATTTTTATCGATTACAACGGTTTTGCCGTAATGATTAAGATTGAGGTATCGTGAATTCGTGATAATAAGACAAAAATAAGACTTGTCTTCCCCTCTATATTGTATTGACTTGCTCCTCATTAACACCAAAAAAAAGTTTAATTTAATCACAAAATTTAGGAAAAACGGTCTATCATCAAGTTATTGGGACCACTTGTCCATTTTCATTGTTGAAACATGTCGGTAAGTTGAGCTTGTAACCACTTATCCATTTTATATCCCATTAATTTTAACTTATATATGTAACTTTGGTTAGGAAAAATGTCCTTTTTGCTAAACAGGAAAAGTTGGGGCCCCTATTGCAAAACATCGAAAATCTTAAACCCAATCGTAATCTTAACTCTACACACGTCTGTATTAAACACGAAATTGTGATATCTAAGGTCTAAGGACTAATTAATCAAATGATTAGTAACATTCCAAGGTCTCCCGGATAAATTAGGACACTTGAGTGAATGTACCCAAAGACCATGGGATACAGCATGCACCTCCACGTAGGGCCCACCTCACTCCTCTAAATTAAAAGGTCAAAAGTGTAATTTCACTAAGAAAAAGTACGCATACTCCACTGCATTTCAGTGGTGTACTGTGTACCACACCACCTTTTCTGCAAGCTTCTACTCTGCAACTTACCGCTCGGTTAAAAAGTGAATAAATCATTACGTCTTGGTAAATTTGACTAATACTCTTCCGTTGTAAAATGATCTTTGCTAAAATTTTGTAATTTACCGCTCAGTTAAAAAGTGAATTAATCATTAAAACTCAAATTTTGTAATTTAAGTTAATTATACGTCGATCATGTAACTTTATTAGTTCGGTGTCCGCTCTAATGATGATAGTCGACTCACTTAGGTCGTTCATGGGTTAGGTCGAAGCCGACCTTAGTTGTGTAGGATCAAAGTGGGTTCGAACTGTGTTAGGTTAATAATGTGTTCAAGCAGTGACGGACCTAGGAATTTAGTGCCGGGGGACACTAAAATTTTTTGGCGTGTTATTTACGCGCGTTTAAGACAACATTTTTATATTTAAAGTTTTTTTCTTAAATTAGTTTTTATATATAAGTAAAAGAATGAAAAAATAATTGGTCCTATTGATATATTTTTTCAAAAAATAATATTTTCTATAAAATATTAAAATTTAAACATATGTAAAAATAATATCTCTTTTGTAGAATATAATATACTTTAATACTTAATAAACAAACAAATGTAAGTGGTTCAATAGTTTAGAATTTGACAGGTCAATTGAAGGTCGGGGGAAAATTATCAACATGCGTAGCTTTCAGTTAGTAATTCACACATTTATCAACTGTGTCTATATTAGATACCTAGAAAAATTTATTTTTGTCAGTTATAATTTTTGTCGGGTCATCATTGGGTGACAAGTCGAGCCGAGTTTGGCTTAGGTTACTAGTAAATTATTTTATCTAAGGTGTATGATTTTTGAAAAGTAATTCCATGTTAGAATAATGTATAAATTAAATTATTTAGTTTTAAGTGAAAATAATTAAAATGAAGGTCAACTTAGACTTATTTGCACCATCATCATTAAGTTAATTCGTTATCATGTCATCGTCCTCATCGATCATGTTGAGTTAATATCAGATCACAAATTTATCATGTTGAGTTAATATCAGATCACAAATTTACGGGTCATGATAATGGGTTCAAGTTGGAAGAACTAAGACCATCCCCAAGCAAGGTCATGAGGGAGGTCATGACCTTGTTGGGTCACTCTAATGGTGTAATTAGGATGTTTTTAGATATAGATTAGGGTGACCTTGAGTTAGCCAAGGCCAATTGGTGACCTTGAGTTGGGTTGTTGTTAAATTTGGTGACCTTACATGTGGAAGGTTTCTATTGGTTTACAATTAAAAAAAAAAGTACAATATCAATTGTCAGTACTCAGTAGTAATCACACGTTTTGCAGCAGCTTTATTTCATCCTTTTCTTTTCTTTTCTTTTCTCAGCTTCCCTTCCCAACCTTCTTTAATTTCTTCTTCAATTTTGCACTACTCCTTCAAATCCCCAACTTTATTTATAATCACCTACCATACAACCAGAATTAATCAATGTTTGGTTAAAAAAAATGTAAAAAGCACTATAAAAGTAGTAATCATAAAAAAAACTAATTAAATCGAAATTAACATGCAATTTAATCCGTCAACAAGAATTTTACATCGAAATAATCAGAAAATAGGTATGGTATTTTGTAGTTGAATCATGAATGATCTACAATGCTGAGTAAATGATGAAACGGCTAGGGTTTATTTGGAGATGGGTTTGGTTTTTTAACGATGAAATCGTTTTACTTGGTTCGAGTATAAATTCGAAAATAAAACCGTTAATTAATATTTCAAATACGTTCATCAATATAGAACGGTCAACTAATGTTTAATCACACATTTGGCAAAATTTCCGTGACTAAAATTAGTTTCGATTAAATTTTATTATTTCGTAGTATTTTCTGTTTTTTAATATCATGTTTTTTTTACACTAATTATGTATGCGGTTTTTTATATGTGGAACCACGTTTTCAATAAAGTTTATTTATCGCCAATATAATTTTAATTCGATTTTTTTTTAAAGTACACCGTAAAATTAATTTACTTAACATATTTGAGTAGTTTTTATTTTATTAAAATGACAAAGTTGTAGTATGTTAGTAAATAATAATTGTAAAAGTAAGTRAGAGGTTTTTGTGGGGTAATGAATGTGGTAAATGATTGGAAATGTTGGAAAGTGGAAAAATGATTGGGTTGRTGACCTAGGTCGTGACCTTCTGCTTGGGTGGGTGAAAGTGGGTCAAGATTAATAAAGTGTGATTAAGAGAAAAAATTCTGGTGACCCGATTAAGTCGACCTTCTGCTTGGGGATGGTCTAAGGTCCCCATCCGTTAAGCATGACTCATAGAAATAAACCCTTTATAAAACCCACAACACCCAACTGCAGTCCCTTTCCATTTCCCCACCTCTCTCTGTTTCTCTCCCATCAAAAATGTCTTCCTCAAACTTCATCTTCCTCCTCTCACTACTCTCTCTCCTCACCCTCACACACCAACAACAACAACAACAACTGGACTCACCACCACTCAACTCGCCCGAGTCAGACCTCGTCTACCTCGCTCTCGAGTCAATCAACCCCGAAACCCCATGGCGCACTCTCTACCCCGACGACCTCTGCCTCTCCCCCCCACACGGCGTCGTTTGCTCTTACTTTTCCCCATCCCAATCTCCCAACGACACCGTTTCACTTACCCCTCACGTCACCGAGCTCAACTTCGGCTACGTCTCAGACGCCTCTCCTAACCCCGCGTGCTCCTCACGTGCCACCTTCCCTCTTTCTTCTCTCTCCTCTTTCCCTCACCTTCGTAAACTCCTCTTTTACCGCTGTTTCACTCACTCCCCCGTCTCTTTCCCCGGTCTAGACCGGCTTGTCTCCGGTTCGGTCTCCGAGCTGGAAGAGCTTGTCCTCATGGAAAACCCCTCTCTCTCCGGCTCCATCAATGGGTCTTTTCGTAATTTCACCTCCATCAGGAGGTTCATTCTGACGGGGAGTAACGTCTCCGGCGGTATTCCGGATGAAATTACGGAACTACCCTCGGTTGAGCAGTTAACCATCTCCGGGAACAAGAACTTGGGTAAGGGCGTTCCTGTCAATGTAGGAAACATGAAGAAGTTGAAGATACTTGACCTGAGCAATAACGGGTTAGACGGAATTATCCCTGATTCACTGGGGCAAAATCGTAATTTGATCAAACTCGACTTGAGCTACAACAACTTAACAGGAAGAATTCCAGAGAATTTAAGGAATTTAAAAAGTTTAGAATTTCTCGATTTAGGTTACAATAATCTCGGAAATTTTGGGGTGCCATTGTTTTTGGGTGAGTTGCCCAAATTGAAAGAAGTATACTTGAGTGGGAATTTACTAGGAGGGGTAATTCCGGAAATATTTGAAAACATGGGGGGTATTTTAGGAATTGGACTCTCAGGGGTAGGGCTAGTTGGTAAAATACCATCTTCAATAGGGGTATATTTGAGAAATGCAAGTCATATTTTATTGGACAACAACAAATTAGAAGGAACAGTCCCAAAAGAGTTGGAATTGTTGGAGAAAGTGAATGAAGTGAATTTACGAAATAACCAGTTAAGCGGAAGAATACCGTTTTCAATAGAGTTTGCAAAACGGGTGGGTATGAAACTTAAAGTCGAGGGTAATTCCGGGCTTTGTATTGATAAATCAATGAGATGGTCCGTCAATAGAATTGGAATTGGGAGTGGTTTAAATAGTTTGGAGACTTGTAATTTTACAACTAATGGAAATTCCAATTCTGCCCTTTTTGTCTCTGGTACTTGTACTTCGTCAACCTTGGATTTCAGCTGGTGGATGGTGTTGGTCTTAGTGGGGGTATTTTGGTAAATTTAGTTTCTGGGTTTGACTGGTGAATTGAGATGTTGGGTTGTTATACAGTTGGTGCGCACACATATTAGGTGTTTTTTGGGTGTTTTGTGAGATACCAACGGTAACCTAGTTTGGACCACCTTCATAGTTCATAATTTCATATTATTAGCCTGACAGTTAATGTTTAGATGTTGATGCATATCATATTGGATGTTTTAGGCATAGCAGTTTTATGTAATTAAAGTGCTAACCTGCTGCTAATTGTAATTATCGGATGGATTTTTTGGTAATGAAAAAGCACACTCGCTTGAATTATGTTTTTTTTTTTTTTTTTTTTTTTTCGCGTTGCTGTCCTTTAATAGTCTTAAATTCAGTCATGTTTTCGCGTTGGTGATAATAAATTCGCGACTTGTGCACATAATACCTATACAATTGTCATTTTTTCAAGTCATTTGTTTTAGAAGATTAACTGGTGGTAATGGTTACTCCTGTTTGCGTAGCATGACGACGGATGGGGTATTCACTGAATTATGTAAATTATGAGCCATTTCTCTCTAAATTTTTGAAACTTTGTTTTGTAGATTACTTCATTAGTGTGTTTTGTAATCAGACTTGGCTATTGAAACGTATATTGTAAGTAGTCTATATGGATGATTATCACGGGTCGCATAATCCGACCAGCGATTACTTTTGTAGTGACAAGCCCAGATAACGGACAAAATAAGTGTGGATAGATAATACTGATTGAAATGAGGCTATGAGGATGAATTTGTAGAAAAATGTGTCTGAGCAGTTTGTATGATAAAAGACGAGAGCTTGATGCAGTGATTAGTGAAAAAAATGAGAGCATAAAAATCAGAAAAAGGCAGGTGATAGTAAAAAGTATAATAAGTAGGAGAGAGTAGCTGATAACAGCAGAAGGATGTTAAAAGAGGATGACAAATAGCTTCATTAAAGCTGAAGAAGAAGAACAAGTAGATAAATAGAGAGCAGTTAATATCCAAGTAAGTTATAATAAATGAATGCTGAGACAAAGTGAAAAATGTCTTCTACTATACAGACATCCTTCTGCATGTTTGTTGTATAATCTTCTTGGCCCATCCTCCTCAAACTTGTTTCTCGCTTTTCACAAAATTTTCATTGAAAAATGCATACCATCTTCGTCAGGTTTGCCGTTTTGTACCAAATATTCAAATTTTTTATCCGAAAAATTGTAAAAGGTCATAACTTGTACTTACGAGATTGAAATGTGACCATTTTTTTTTTAAAATATATCTTTTTTTTTAGAACTACGATTTGGAAAAAAAAACATTTCGAGCTTGGAACTCATGACCAAGAGATATGGTCACTTTAATTTGTTCGGTCAAAAAAACTTTGATATACAAAAACTCCTAACCAAGGGATCCAAATAAGACAAATTTTTTTTCCAATTCGTATTTCTTGAAAAGACGATCGATTTGGAAAAAAAAATCGTCACATTTCGATCTCGTAAGCACGAGTTATGGCCTCTTAAAATTTTCCGAATCAAGAATTTGAATATTTCGTGCAAAATGGCAAACCTCAAAGGGACAGTGTGCATTTTCCGTTTCTTCATTTGTGATAGCCCTATTCCGTCACAAGCAAGTTTGTGACTGTCACAAACAAGACGAGAAATAGGATTATACATCGGAGGTAATACATCATACCCAATACCCAGCCCTGACCCAATACCCAGCCCACCACCCGACCCTTATTATTAATTA
>VHZZ01016785.1:23518-35384 GCA_009801015.1 Silene noctiflora
AGGACACCAGCTCCAACAAGCTCCCACTTGTCCGTACAAGTGTATGTGTAATAACGTTATCCGCACTAACTGGAGGACACCGCTCCAACAATTAGCTCAAAAACACTTAAAGAATTGCTAAAATGTCAAGAAAAATAGAGCTAATCTAGGGGATGAAAATGCATAAATAAAGTACTTATCAATGAGTTTTGGACAAAGCACTACAAGCCTAAGATTACATGAAATAATCCCTTGGGGTAGGCGTGATTTGTGGGTGTCATAAAAATAGTTGGATTTGACTTAAACAAGATTAGGAAACTTGTTTAAGCCTCGGATATGACTTAGGTTAGATCACGAAGCAGGCCTAAGACTTGGAGTAGTTTCGTTCGAGATCACGTAGCAAGGACTCAACCCCGCTCCAAAGCACCAAGCAATGGAGGTTCTCCCGCACTAAGAAAAGATGAAAGGTCGACTAGGAAAGCTACACCGAGACAGGCTACGCCAATATCGGTTTAGATTACCTAATCAATACAACCAAGACAGGCTAGGCCACTATTGGGTGGACAAGAGAAGCTCATAGGCAAACCCTTTCTTTTTGTGTGTTTGACACAACAAGTTTTTCTTTTACTCAAGTATGAATTTTAAAATGGATAAAGGCTCCTTATATAGAGCTTACAATCTAATCCCCACCCTTGATTTTGAAGCTATGATTTAAGGGCTCAAAAGATAAACAAAATAAAAGAAAAATACAAGACTCAAACAGCCCTAGGCAGCCGTGTATGAGCAACAACAACAATAATCCAAAGGACACTTCTCTAGGTATTACATAAGTCTTACAATGAAAGTGACACAAGAGCTATCTAGAGAACCGAAATTGAAGTCTTCCTTGGTCCATATAGCAGCCAAAAATAGTCAAGCCAAGCAGCCTCCAAGGCTTTTACACAAGCCTTACATAAGTACAAGGATGAAAGCGATATTTGAGCTCTCTTGAAAATGACATATGCGGTCAATCATAATAGTCCAAGAGGACTCAAAATGGCTGTTTAGGCATGCCAAAAATATGCTGCCAAGTCCTTGTCTTTGCTCTTCCATTGCCATGGCTTCTTTTGTGACAAAAAAGGATCCATTTGTTGTCATTTTTCCTTGGAATCTTGCAATTATGCTTCAACATTTTACCTTGAAAAACATGGCTGGCAACAACAAATATTTCGGCCATTTGGGCTGCTATGGTTCACCGTTTCAGTGCACCTTTTCTAGGAAAATGAGCTCGATCTAGTCAGTTATTAGGTTTAATACATACGGATGTATGTGGTCTAATGACAGTCAATGCAAGAGTTAATTATGACTACTTCATTACTTTTACCGATGACAAGAGTAGATATGGGTTTGTCTACTTAATGAGGTATAAAAGTGAAGCTTTTGACAAGTTCAAGGAGTTTCAGAATGAAGTGGAAAACCAATTAAATAAGAGGATTAAAACATTACGATCAGATTATGGTGGGGAATCTTTAAGTAATGACTTTAGAAATCACCTTAAATATTGTGGTATTGTATCTCAGTTAACTCCTCCTGGCACACCACAAATTGAATGGTGTGGCGGAAAGGAGGAATCGAACATTATTAGATATGATTCGATCAATGATGATTCAAACTGAATTACCGAACTCATTTTGTGGATTTGCCATTTTATCTGCTATACGCTCATTAAATCAAAGTCCCACTAATGCAGCCAAAAAAACTCAATTTGAGATATGGAAAGGGAAAGTCCCTAATTTGTCGTATATAAGAGTTTGGGGCTGTGATGCTTATGTCAAGAATAGGTCTGACGATAAGCTTGCACCTCGCTCTAACAAATGTACTTTTATAGGCTACCCTAAGGAAACACGTGGTTATTATTTCTACAACAGTCACGAGAACAAAGTGTTTGTGGCTCGTGAGGCTGACTTTCTAGAAAAAAGAGTTTATTTCTAGAAGAGAGAATGTGAGCAAATTTGAACTTGATGAAGTTCAAGAGCCACAAACAGAGATGATATTACAGGAAAATGTTTCTTCTTCATCTGGCTCGGTTATTGTTCCTTCTGAACCTAAGAGGTCAGGAAGGGCTAGTCGCCAGCCTGATAGATATCTAGGTGTTATTGAGGATGATGGTGATTATGAGGTGTTACTTTTAGAAACTGACGAACCTAAAACCTATAAATTGGTTATTGAGAGTTCCGATTATAAGCTTTACCTTGAGGCCATGCAATCCGAAATGGATTCCAGGTACGATAATCAGTTGTGAGACCTGGTAGACTTACCTGGAGATGTCCGACCTCTTCAGTGTAAGTGGATCTTGAAGATTAAAATCGGCATGGATGGACATAAAGATTTCTACAAAGTTAAATTGGTGACGAAAGGTTTCACTCAAGTTCATGGTTTACACTTTGACGAGACCTTTGCACCAGTTGCTATGCTGACATCCGTTCGGATAATGTTAGTGATTGTTGCATTTCATGATTATGAGATATGCCAAATGGATGTCAACACCGCCTTCCTGAATTAGTTTCTGGAGGAGGAAGTGTATATGACACAACCTGAAGGTTTTGTGGATCCTAAAAATCCTAACAAAGTATGCAAACTTAAGAGATCCATTTATGCTCTTAAGAAGGCATCAAGGAGTTGGAATCATCATTTTGATCATGTTATTAAACCGAATGGATTTTCTTGAAGTGTTTAGGAACCATGTTTAAACATGAAGTTTAGTGGGAGCAAGGTTGTTTTCCTACTTTTATATGTGGAGGACATACTACTCATTGGGAATGATGTAGCTATGCTTACTTCTGTTATGGAGTGGTTAGGAAATCACTTCCAAATGAAAGATTTGGGAGAAGCTCAGCGCATCTTGGGTATCCGGATCTATAGAGATAGAACCAAAAGGATATTAGCTTTGAGTCAAGAAGCTTATATTGATAAGATTCTTGACCGGTTCAATATGAAAAATTCTAAGAGAGGATTTCTTCCGATAGGTAGTGGGATAACTTTGAGTAAGTCACAATGTCCTATCGAGTCTGAGGATATTGAACGCATGAAATCAATCCCTTATGCTTTCGTTGTTGGATCAATTATGTATGCTATGATGTGCACCCGTCCCGACGTCTCGTATGCTTTGAGTATGATGAGTCTCTATCATAATAATCCAGGTGAAAGTCACTAGATAGCCGTCAAGAATATTCTTAAGTACTTAAGAAGGACTAAGGATTCATTCTTGTTGTTTGGAGGATAATCTGCGTTACGTGTAAAAGGTTACACGGATGTTAGTTTCCAAACCGATCGGGATGATTTGAAATCCTAGGCTGGTTTTGTCTTTTTGATGAACGGAGGAGCGGTTTGCTGGAGAAGTTTTAAGGAGGTTGTGTCTGCTGATTCTACAATGGAAGCAGAGTACACTGCATCATCTGAATCTGCAAATGAAGCTGTTTGGATTAGGAAGTTTTTATAGGGACTAAAAGTAGTTCCAACAACCGAGGATCCTATCACTATCTACTGTGATAACAGTGGGACAATTTTTTAAGCAAAAGAGCCCAAGTCTAGTAATAAGTCTAGACATGTACTTAGAAAATTTCATGTAATTACGGATTTTATTGAAAGGAAAGAAATTGCAGTCTTTAAGGTTGGGACAGATGACAACATCGTTGTTCCTTTAACCAAGCCATTGTCTCAAGCTAAACATGATACGTAGATTCTATGGGGTTGAGACGAATGTCAGAACTGTTGTAAATTATAAGATATGTTATAATTTTATGATATTGTATTAATTATTTCATATGTGATAATTACATTTATCGTTATATTCAGTTTTATCTGAATTTATATACTTTCTTTTATCCAACTTGGTTGTTTGACAATGTTGAACTCTATTAAAGTGAACATGACTAACATTGTATTTTATCCCTAGTAACTTAATGAGGTGACGTCTCGGAGTGACTAGATTGTAAGTCGATTGATGTTGTGTTCAACCACCATAGGCTCATAGTGATGACTGGTCGATTACATAGGCAGAATATGGCGACACTCTGGCGGACAGTGACCATTTATAGAGTCCTTTAAGTTGCCTGGTCGTGCCGAGGATTTATATTTATTTCTTTGAGTCAATTATTTAGACTTGCGACTATTTTTCTGAGTTGGTATAGTTTTCCGGTGGCTTTGGTGTTTGTTCTAGGTCGCGCCGTAAAGGGAGGCCAGTGGACATTGACTGGGTCATTGTGATCTGCATCGAACGAAGGAAATAGGTCAACATGATTGTCCACCCTTTTCAGGGTTTAATATATTCTCTAGATCGAGGAAACCACTCGTGATACGATCATGTGCAAGTACAACCTGAAAGACACCTTGCATTGAGTGGGGAGATTTTAACGGACAAGAGAATTGGTAGCGCACACTTGTATCGGACAAGTGGGAAATTGTTGGAGTAGTGTCCCCCTCAATAGTGCGTCTAGATAATAAATATCGTAAAAGGAATATCAGGGATTTAATTTATTTGTTTGTTAGTTGATCAACCTAAATGGGTAACGCTCGACTGACTAGTGTTTGACGTTACTGTCGTAAGACGGCGGTGATTAACTGATCCCTTTCGATCACACCTAAAGAACGATACCCATATAGTAAAATAATTATTTGTATGAGATACAAATATATATAATTAGTATTTTGTATAAGTTGACTTTATCAAGTCAAGTGAATTTATTTATTGATGATGCGTTACGAACTCGGGCCAAATGAATTTATTATTCAACTATATGATAATTGATTAATAAATAGATGAAATTTAGTAATTAATAGTTAATTAACTAAATTATTATGTAATGTGTGTTTAATATGAGGAGGAGGTAATTAGTTAATAATATTTACAAGAGGTTGTAAAATTAACTAATTGATTTTTATAAGACAGATTTTATATTGAGAAAATGATAAAATGTCACTTAATGATTAAGTGTACATTAACATTTAATTAGTATTATTTAAGTGTTCAATAATTGTATTAAATTAAATTAATGTTTAATTATATAAGATAATTAAATATATTCTTATAAGCATTTTTGGGACAAATGTCGGAAATCGAAATGGACCGAAATTACTTATGTGGGTCGACACATGTGAGTTAAGAGTGTCATTACATGTGTGTAAACCCCACTATGAAATGTTTCAACCATTTCTTTTTATTTGGATTTCTATAAATACCCTTCATATATCACTCATTAGAGGGTAATTTTTAAGAAGAAAAAATTCCCATTTTTCCTCCCCTGTGGCCGGTTGGTGAAGAGGTTAAGGAAAAAAAAAAAAAAAAACTTCTTATCTTCATCTTCTTCATCTAATATTTGATTAAATTAGTTAATAAAATATTTCATCAAAATAATCACAAATATAATATAGATCTTGTAATATTATCAAAGTAATAATATTATTTATATTATACAAAATTTCTACAAATATATCTAGTTAATATTTTGTTGGATTTTTGGATATTGTTTTGGGTGAGACAAGTGGAGGATCAATCTTGGGGGATCAATCCCTATAATAGCTCAAGAACAACATCAAGGAAGGTGTCCTTGAGTTGTACCCAAAATATTTCTCATAGCAATGTAAGAAAATTCTCCATATGTGGTTTTAAACCATCTTTTATGTTGTTTAATTTGCATGCATGTTTTTTAAGACCATAAATTAAATTAACTTGTAATTTAATGTTACATTAGATGAGTCTAATGAGGGTCTTAAAACTAACAACAACATCATCTTACATTGGAGCAATTATTACAGCCTCCTAGTTCTCGACCAAGATTTGACAAATTGTGCCAAGACTTGGATCAACTTGAAGCAAGTTCCATACTGTGTTACTTGGGATGACTAATTCAAGTCGATCCATTAACGTTGGTGGATCAAAAACGATGGAGTTAACTTTTTTTGGTATACTATGATTTGTTGAGAATTTCCAGTCATTTGGTATTAGTTGGGCTGTTGTAGTAGTGTATGGACAGGAATGACCAATCGGGATTTATATTTGTGAATGAGCTGGGTTCTTGTGAATGGAGTGGAAGGAGTAACGGAGTGGAAGGAGTAAGGGGTATTTATAATTAGGTTGATAACGGTAACATTTTTGAATTTGAAACGGTTATATTTTGGATCTCAAATGGTTACATTTTTTAGTTTGAACCTAAAATATTTTGGAATCTCAAACGGTTATAAAATACGGGATATTACAGTTTCGTCCTCCCTGAAACACGAGAAGATGTTCGATCGGTTAATGGTCCACTTGTGACCTTTTCGAAATTAGCTGTCACTCTATCCCGCAGTGTCAGACATTATTGTCGTTCTACTTCTAACATGCTTAAAATATTATCATTCTATCTCATGTTATTGAATTTATTACACAATCTTTGATTCTTGTCAAGCTACCGCTCGAGCCAAATCAGGTAGTGTAGCACTGCAACTCCCACGTTATTAAAGTTATTAGGCGAAACCTCTACCTTTAACAGATAGTCCACATCATCGTAGCTCATACATCCTAAGTGCGAGTCATCTTCCCACAAAAAGGCTAGCTATTATTCACATCCACCACACTGTCACGTACTAATTCTTCGGGACGAGAATAGACGTGCGCCACTCGTGCCAAGACACACGACTTGGTGCGAGTCAGGCCTTTGAATTGATATCACTTGAGAATAAAGAGAGGAAATAGCAAAGTACAAGAGTGCAGCGGAAAGATTAAATATTATTAATAACTTAGAAGAGTTTGTACACTCCTTGTGAATTGCGGAAATAAAAATTACAATAGCGAAGGTTGGTGTGAATAATTTGTGTGTTTGTAAAATAAAATTACAATGTAGAATATATGTTTTTGGAAACTTGAATGAATGAAAAATGAAGGCCTAAGGCCTCTATATATAGGCGCCTAAAAGAGGCGGTTGAGTCGAATAGGGGTGAGGCTCGTTCCTCTTGGCGTTGGCGGAAGGCACGAGTGAAAAGGAGGCTTCGTTCCTCTTCATGGTTGGCGGCAAGGAATAGGCCGAAAGTCCTCTTGGGCTTTGTCCATTGTGGCGCCAAAATAAAGGGGGTAAGGGGGATGTATTTGGTGTGTGAGAGGGAGAGAGAGAGAGAGAGTGTGTGTGTGAGAGAGGGAGGGGATAAGGATGAAAAGGGGGGGGATTTATGTAGGTTATTTAGGTTAGATGAATGTGTACAAGAGACATCATACACGACCCTTGGTCGTATCTCTTGGTCTACGCGTATCTCCCCGGCATATATCGACTTGTGGACTTCGTAGTAGCTTGCCCAGCTAACCTCAACTAGAAGTGAGCTGCCCCGACTAAGAGTGAGTTGGGTATACTTGAGTGAGCTAGTCGTGAGCTGGAGTGAACTGTTGTTGAGCTGCCTGGAGCTAGTATAGACTTCGTATATGCTTGTATGCTTCATGTAAGCTACATTGAGCATCCTGTAGGCATCACGGAAGCTTGAAATAAGCGAACCGTGACATTCTCCCCCACTTGAACGGTTGACGTCCCTGTCAACCCTTAGTATGGCATGACCATGTCCGTAAATAGTGTTTCTTTGGACTTCTTATGGCCATGCCGATCACCAATTCTAAGGTTTACTTGGGGTTATCCCTTGGGTTTTGTTTCCAATCTTCTTGCCGGCTTTCCAAGGGGTGTCTTCCTCGTTCTTCTTGATTTTTACGTTCGTGCTTGAGTTTGGACCGTTGATACGTACTTGTATTTCCATGTGACTCGTGCTCGGTTGTGCCACCTTCTTCCGTCCTTTTGCTTGTTCCGGCATCGTAGTCCCTTTATGGTTTATCCTGACATTCGGGCAGGCTTGTAAGAAATGATTGCCTCCACACCCGAAGCATTTGCCATGCCACGATCCTTTCCATGGTTTGGGCTTCTCTTTCACTTGGTTAGAGTCCTTTGTCTCCTTGGGCTTCCTCCCTTTCTGGAGACCTTTCTTTGCTTTGGGCTCCTTCTTCTTAGGAATTCGCATAGTCTCGTTTTGGAATTTCGTTTTCTTCTCCACTTCAGGTGTGCTCAGGATTTCCTCTAATGGACGGGTCTCTTGTCGTGGCATATCGGCAAGAGAGCCAGTTTGGACCATTTCCTCCTCTACATTGATGTCGAAGGATCATTGTTTGACGTTGAGAATGAGTAGGTTTGGAATCCATCTCCAAGATCGTATTGTTCTTAATAAATACAAAGTAGTACTTCGTCGCTTTCGATGTCAGCGATCATAAAGTCCGCCACTCTTTGCCAATCTCCAAGTTGAATAGGTACATCATAGGCCATGCGACACTCTATATGTTCCGTGTCTCCTTCCGGTTTGATGGTAGTCTTGGCATAGGAATAACGAATACAATCTTGTGCGACCCTTTTGATGGTAAGGACGTTGTGTAACGACCTTAGATCCATTTATATTTTGTTCTCCACATTTTGAACTTTTCCTTGAGTCGTCCATAGGGAATTAAATGGTAAGACATCACTTACATCTATGGTCGTCTTCGGAATTGGTGCTTCGTCATTGATCCTTTCTTGTGTTGAATCTAGGTTGTTTTTTGGTTGGGCATCGCCTCCCTCGACTTGCATCTCATCGACTTCGACTTTGCCTTTTCCAACCCTTTTTGTACCCAAGTCTCCAATTCGAATTCTTGGTGACAGTTGTCTCTCCCATCTTTTGATTAGTTATTTTGAGGAGCGTTTTCTTCATAGGACACTCACGTATATAGTGAGGGCCTTTGCATAAGAAAGAACAGCTTTTGGGGTATGTCCTTGTCATCTCCTTTGGGGTTTCCAAATTGCCCCTTTCTCCTGTGATCGTTAGTTTTGTAGCGCAACCCTTTTCTCAAGTTTGAACCTTCCGTTCTCCCTGAAGTTTTAGTCGCTTGTATTGTTGATAAACTACGATCTTTGCTTCTCCGTTTTGGATTGGGCACTAGTGGTACCCATATGCGGCCTTCAATCATAACGACCTTATTCCCTTAAAATGTGACTGGCGCTACGGCCCGGATGAATTCCAGCCCCAACACACAAGCATGGTCATCCATTGTTATGACGGTGAAGTCTACCGTCCCCTTCTAATCCCCCACATGGATTGGTACTTCATGAGCGGTTCCATGGATAGGTATAGACGCGGAGTTCACGGCTTTCATGGCGCCGGTTCCTTGGCCGTACTTGATACCCAATCTTGTGGCTACCTCCTTGGTCATGAAGTTGTGAGACGCACCAGTGTCAAGCAGAGAAACAATGGACGTGTCACTTATTTTCGCTTCAACGAACATTAAATCATTGTTCTTGGTAGGCATACAACCTTCCTTAAGCGATGGTCCTTTGTGAACACCAGCATCCCGGTGTGATCCAGACCTCTCCTTCGGTTCCTTGGACATGCCATTGAGCAAACGAAGTGTACTCATGGTGGCCTCCTCATCAGACTCATCCTTGACCGCGTACGCCTTGGCCATGGCGTTCAATTTCTGCTTGTTTGCCCCCCCCCCCCCCCCCCCCYCCCCGCATAGGAAATAATCTGGTTGTCCCTTATTCTCGTTGGACTTCTCCTTGGACTTGCCCTTATCATGGTCCTTGGAATCATATGAAGTCTTTCCACCCATTGGCCTTAAACGATCTGAGGCATGCCTTCCTCCACCGTTCCCCATAGAGTTCTTTGAGAAACCTTTCTTCGGTTCACTCGAAATTTCCTATAGTGACTTGGAAACAACAATAGCGCCACTCAAGGTTTTAACACCCCTACGCTTGAGTTCTTGCTCGGCCCATCGTTGAAGACCATCCATGGAATAGAGAAGAGATAGTTGTTCTGGCATACCTTCAATCTCGAGTAAGAGGGTAGTGAATTGCTTCACATACTCTCGAATAGATCCCGTTTGTTTCAAATTTATCAACTTTTTCGAGGCGAGTTCTGCGGTATTCTCCGGATAAAATTGTTTTTTGAAATCGGCCTTGAATTCGTCCCATGTACTTATAGTACATGCATCCCTTTGGATGTCGAGTTCCCTTCTTCTCCACCATAGTATCACATCTTCGTTCAGGTACAACGTTGCAGTGCCTATTTTTGTCCTTTCGTCCGTTACAAGGACATTCTGGAAATAGCGTTCCATAATTCACATAAAGTTGTCAATTTTCTTGGAGTCTCGTTCGCTACTATACTTGGGCGACTCAGGAACTTTCACCTTTGGTGCGTTTGTCCTGCCTGCTCCAACACATTTATTCTCTTGGAGAGAAACAACCTCGGCCTTTAAATCATCGACAATCTGTGCAAGACCGTTGATCATACCAATTGCTTCCGTCAATTGAGGGCTTGACCTATCTTCTTCCAAAAATCCAAGCCTTTGAATGATTTGGATCATGGCGTCACGACATGCGCTAATGTCACCCACCATCTTGCTAAAGAGTGCCTCGGTTGCTGCCTTCGTATTTTTGGCCTTCTCGGCCGCTAGGTTTACTTATGCTCCAGACATTCTTTCGGTAGTGATATCAAAATAACTTAATGAAAAATAAGATGTGATTTTGATGCGAAACTTGTTCTTGGAATCACGTTACTTTGATGCAAACTTGGTTTGGAGAACATCGTTTACTTGATGCAAATAAAGCGTGAGTTTTGTGTAAGAATGGTTCTGGTAATCACGTTCCCTTTGATGCAGATGTAGCGTGTGTGATGCGTAAAACTGGCTCTGGTAACCACATTTTCTTTGATGAAGATGTAGCGTGGATGATGCGTAAAACTGGCTCTGGTATCCACGTTTTCTTTAATGAAGATGTAGCGTGAGTGATGCGTAAAACTGCCTCTGGTAACCACGTGTCACGTACTAATTCTTTGGGATGAGAGTAGACGTACGCCACTCGTGCCAAGACACACGACTTGGTATGAGTCAGGCCTTTCAATTGATATCACTTGAGAATAAAGAGAGGAAATAGCAAAGTACAAGAGTGCAGCGGAAAGATTAAATATTATTAATAACTTACAAGAGTTTGTACAATGCTTGTGAATTGCGGAAATAAAGATTACAATAGCGAAGGTTGGTGTGAATATTTTTTGTGTTTGTAAAATAAAATTACAATGTAGAATATATGTTTTTCAAAACTTGAATGAATGAAAAATGAAGGCCTAAGGCCTCTATATATAGGCGCCCAAAAGGCGCGGTTGAGCCGAATAGGTGCGAGGCTCGTTCCTCTTGGCGTTGGTGGGAGGCACGAGTGAAATGGAGGCTTCTTTCCTCTTCATGGTTGGCGGGAAGGAATAGGCCGAATGCCCTCTTTAGCTTTGTCCATTGTGGTGCCAAAATAAAGGGGGTAAGGGGGGTGTATTTGGTGTTTGAGACGAAGAGAAAGAGAGAGTGTGAGAGAGGGAATGGATAATGATGAAAAGGAGGGATGTATGTAGGTTATTTAGGTTAGATGAATGTGGACAAAGGACATCATACATGACCCTTGGTCGTATCTCTTGGCCTACGCGCATCTCCCCGGCCTATATTGTAAAACCCCCATCTACCAAGGAGCCTTAACAAGACCTTCCCCAATAGATAAGGGCGCTACCATCTCAGTTTCCCGAGGCAAGTAATAATAAAATGTCGATAATAGACCAATTAAGTAATTTAAAACTGATTACATGTTAACAACAGAAAAGATACAACCCATAAAACTATTATCTCAAATTAAGTCGTCGTGACTCGTGGCAACTCGTCCCTCCGACTCCCAGCAAGACTTCTAAGACAGCTTGTCAAACCGAACTGCTCACCATACGGATCACGGCAGACACAACATGAGAAACAACAAAGAAACACCACACACGGTCAGTACCATACTAACATACAACGAATACAAATACTAGGTACACAAAACATCACAGTTCTCCATCT
>VHZZ01016790.1:9589-30745 GCA_009801015.1 Silene noctiflora
AGCAATCATCAGAAATTTGGATATTTATCATCAACGACGCACAAATTAGTGCCTCAAACGACCGTCGTGAGAATTAATCCAATATCATCATCTGACATTAGAAAAAAGACATTCCCAATTTAAATATCTTCTACCCCCTGCGTCCCAATCAGACGGGGACCAAAACAAAATTGGTTGCTGCCATCAGAAGCTGATAACAAATGCAATGTCTTTTCAAAGCTTCATTATCTAATGAGCTCAAAGCCCTTGAGCTAAAATGTACTCCCTCTGTCCCAATAATTTGTTTAGCTTTGATTAAAATACCCCTCACAAAGAATAGATAAATGGTAAAGAATCATTCATGTCAGCCGACCCCAAATTTTTGGGATTAAGGCTCTGATGTTGTAGTTGTTGTAAAGAATATAAATGGTAAACAAATGAGTGAGACGAATCAAGATGGTAAACAAATGAATGGGACAGAGGAAGAATATTTATCATTTGGCAACTCCAAATATCGCAAATTACTAATATTTCGTAGCTCGACCAGTTCCGAAAACAATTCCATTTTCACAAGCAAAAGAATCACAACTTACAAATGCCTAATCAAATCATGCATTATTTTGATTGAAGACAAATGGTACCTTCAATCAACAGCGAAAACTTCAACCATAACTCATTAATAACAATGTATCATGAACACAGTTCAATAAATGTAAAACTAATCAAAAAAATTAGAGAACTATCGACGATTTTAGAACGTGAAATTAACATGATTGAAATCAAAGAATTTTAGAGACATGATTCAAAGTTCAATGAAATACATAAAGATACTAGATGACTTACTAGAATGGAGTATGCGATTGAGATCGGAAAGTATGTCGATGGCGAAATCGATAGAAAACCCTAATTTGTGATTTCTTGTCTCTAGGGTTTCGGTTGAAGATTTTGGACTTGGGTTTTGACAATATAAAGGATTAGAGAAGTTGGGGGACTTCAGATCCAAGCCCACCAGAAATTTGGTTCTAAAAGTCTTCTGTGAGACGGTAGTTTACAAATTTTACTAGATTCATTTTTAACATTCCTAAAAAAAAAGGTAAGTATATAATCCGTTTCATAATTAACGAATCAAAACTTTTTTTTTTCAAATGAAGACACTATGTTGAGGGTAAAAATTGAACCCCCAACCATGTCCATAACTTTCAATCGAATGCTATTGTTTCCAATGAGGAATAAATGAATGGAGGTCAGATCCCAAACAAGCTAGTCAAATTACCCATAAAATTTCTCTTGCCCAAGTGAAATTTGGATCCATCCCCCTCTTATATAGAAGTGACTAAGGGGGAGTTTAATGTGCACAAGTGAAGCCTTCACAATGGACAGTTGAACTCCACATTTAGGATGAACAGTCCAACTTTCCTTTGTCTTCTCAACCGTTGATTTCACCTTTGCATATGTGCCTTCCATTCCTCCTTTCACTCACAAAATATTCTCACCACTCTCATCTTCTTCTCTTTGTGGGCCTGTTGAGACCTTCAATTCTCACTACCACACACACATTTCCTCTTTCTCTCTCTCTCTCGCTTCCGCTCTTTCCTCAACCACACACACCTTTTCCCTTCACCTTCATCCTCACAAAGACAGAATTTGATGACGTCGAGAACCTCAACGATGCAAGCGGAGACATCAGAATCAACATCGCCGTCATAATCGTCATATCACCGGCACATAAAACTTCAACAATAATAATAATTTATAATCGTCAATCTGTTCCATGCCATTGTCTGCTTTATTCAACTGCAGTGTCATCGATGGTGACCCGGTTTTGGATCTAATGGTATGTTGGATAATCTGATTGTTATTAGTAATTACTTTGCAGGGTTAATTATGATGAACTAATAAACCTTAGATCTACCTCCCCTTAATGAGCAGCGAATTAATGTCATACGAACTTCTCAAATCGGAGCTCCTCAGTGATCCTGCTTTTGAATGGACACCTGATTCAATTTCACCCAATGGGTTAATCGGGTATGTCTATTTGCAGCAGGAGCCATGGACCAGGGCAACCAAGAACCAGCACTCAACAATGAGCAAGACAAGGCAATCAGCAGCTCAAGCAACACAAGCTCACCTATGACTACAACATGGGCTGGGATTAAGGGTCCAAGGTACCAGCTAAGAGGCCACCACAACCCACTAAAACTAACCAAAATAGAATACATCTGGACGAATCCGACATTTGGACCATTCGAACCGCCTGACCTCGTCTGCCAAGTATGCATAAAGGCCATAGCCATAGACCAATCAAACTAGACCGACAAAATTTACCGGGCTAGAATAACCCAACCACCACCCAAACTGATGACAGAATTTTACCCGTAACCCGAGTTTTCAAATCCAAATATTTGTTATTGCACACTCCCATAATCCCCGAATAACTTAATAATAATAACATACTAAGAGGGCGTTTGGTGGGGGGTTTATAAGAAAGAGAAAGGGAAACAAAGTTAATGATTTCCTTTGTTGGTGTTTGTTTGACACAAACAAAGAGAATGAAATTCCCTTCATTACATCTAAATCATCTAATTCCTTACCCCTACCCCCAAGGTATAGATTTCATTACCCTTGTTACCCTTCAACCACCTTATTCACCTACCACCACACTTGTGACCACCACCACACCAGCCACCACCACAGCACCACCAAGACACCATCGTCGCCACCACCACGACGCCACCGCCATCACCACCATCATAGCCACCCCACCGCTGTTTTCTTCCTCTTCCCTAACTCCAACACCCAACACCACTGCAACCTGTTACAACCATCACCACTTTGTACCAACGACGTTAACCCTGCGAACGGCGACACCTCCAACCCACCTACACCGGTGCTTCTCATGCCCTACAACCCTTTATTATTATTCAAAATCCTCATTGTAAACACCCCTCGAAAAACTCTCCCTTACCCCCTAAGTTCACTTACCCGCCCCTAATACAATAGTATCTTTTTATTTATTTTTTCATACCAAACAACTATAATCATCTAAGGAAATCCAATTTTGTTCTCCTTATAACCCTTTCCTAATTGCATTCCCTTTCTCGACAAACGCCCCCTAAAAAATAACTCAAACCTAGAATAATCCGATCCAATCCGATCCAACCTCAATCATGGTCAAACTTAAAATGACCTTAGCTGCTTAAACCGTTCCGTTTACGAATGGGGTTACATAAAACCCCTCACCCGGGTCCTAGGCTTGATAAACCCTGAACGCTACTTAACTTGCCTTCCCCATTATTGCGCTGCACTTGTCCGTCCAACTCTTTTCCTTTTCTCCCTGCAAACATGATTATTCCAGTTCGTTGCTTCACCTGCGGCAAGGTATCAAACTTCTAGGGTTTACATAAACCCTAATTATTTGATTTATTCATTTGCATTCTTCTATTTTGCTACATTTTTATATTTGTATGTCAAATTTCATCTGATATCATAACAAATCTTTGCAGGTAATTGGAAACAAATGGGACACATACCTTGATCTTCTTCAGGCTGATTACAGTGAAGGGTATATTAATTATATTTTTCTCCTATTTTTCTTAGTCTTCTTTTTATTTCTTGTAAAAGATTCAGTTTTTTGGGGGGATTTTTGATGTGATTAGCTTTAAATTAGCTTGATATTGATATGACGTGATTAAATATTGGTTAAAGATTGAGTCTTTTTAGCTTAATATCACATGGATTGGAGTAAACTTTGTTATCATTGTCGCGGCGAGATTATTTGTACGTTTAAAAGAAATTTGATTGTTTTAAGGTTCATGGGGTGTGATTCTTGCTGTCATATTGAATGCGCTGATCAATTTTGATATCGGCTTTGGGGCTGGGTTAGCAAGTAATTGAATACTAGTATGTATGAAGGAATCGTGATGCCTGGGTTAGTGAGTTGTTATTATAGAGATTTATCTGTTTGTTTACTGTAATGCTAATTTGCATGCACCATCGGAGTCTTCTTGCAACGAATCTAACCATAAACTAGAGATTAGTAGCTACTCCCTTCATCCCGGACATTTGTTTTAACTAATTTATCTGGGTTGTCTTGTTCATTTGTTTATCTTTCTATTTCAAAGATGTTTTTGATTGGTGAATTGATTATCCACTTGGATAAAATTACAATAGGTTCACTTGTCATCAGAAAGCATTTGTAAAAGTTGGTTCCCTTTTTTTCTCATAATCTTTAAACCAGAAGTGAAAGTAAATAATGGCGAGGACAGTTGGAGTATGTTTTTGTGATTTCAGAGTGAGTTGTCTTCAAGAGTCAAAAGGTTTTGTTATGGGGCTTGTTTGTTTGGAAATATGGCTAGCAAAGTTATTACACATTACTCCCTCCAATTTTTGGGAATTAGCCCGTTGCTCAAATTTCCCCGCACATATTTCAAAACTCAAACAATGGGGAAATTACGATGAGTTGGAGGGAGTACTAATTCATGTTTCAACCGGACTGACTCTGCCGCCATATCCATAAAGAAAGGATTAGGCTTTAGCCTTTCCCTCTGTTGTCCTTGCTAGTGTTTGCATTCCATTTTGTAGAATGAAGTCAGAATCTTCATTTAGGAAGATCTGCATCGTATGATAGTTTCTTCTTTCCCCACGGGGGAAGGGGGCACACCTACGCGTCTTCAGTCTCTACCGCGTTCGCGAGATCGCACAGTCTAGATTTGACAAGGAAGAGTTGGATGTATACTGTTCATCCAGATAGGTATTCGATTGTGTTGACCGAGTTTATGATGGTTAATGTGGTTTATTTGTACAGATAAATGCTACTCCATATAACTCTCTCAGCATCTTGGCGTGGGAGGATGAAGAGGGAATTTAAAATGGATAAACATGTTACAACCTACAAACTTATTAGGACTTGTTTGGCTTCAGAAATCTGCTTTGCCAAGAGTTTAGACTCGTACTGCTTAAACTATGGCTACTTTAACTCTGCGCTTGCCAGTTGCCACTGCGCCAACCGCCTTTTATTTCATATTTCCAATGGAGCCAAAGACTCATTACTCTTTGGTTATGGATTATAATGGAATAAATCAAAATGGCTCATTAAAGTGGTTGCGCTTCTTTCGTTTGTGAAGTAGCGATCATTCGATGCAATTCTCGACGCAATTTTCATCTTGGGTCATTCGGAAACAGCCTCTTTGTGTTGCTAACACAAGGGTAAGGCTGCCTACATCCAATCCCCCCTTACCCCGCAATTTGCGGGAGCCATTGAGGCTTTGGGGTAATGTTGTTGTATTCTTCTTCTGAATCCGATACAGACAATAGGCTGATTCTCCCTTGACTTAATGCTGTTTCTGTTTTGTATATTCCGGCAATCAGGCCTGATAACTTGCATGTCGAGATTAGGCTGAATTATAGTCTAATTTTATGTGTTTAATCCAACGGTGTAAATGTTGGAGATGTGAAGTCTTCAGTCTACTAACACGTTCATTATTTGTGCAACAGAGATGCTCTTGATGCTTTGGGATTGGTTCGTTACTGCTGCCGGAGGATGCTCATGACACATGTTGACTTGATTGAGAAGCTTCTGAACTATAACAGTAATTCCTCTATCTTATCTCTCCCTTCAAACCGTGTTACTCCGTATAATATTTATTCAGCCCACTCTTTGTGGATTTATATCAATTAGCTGTTGAAAGGAGAGTAACTGCAATAAAATTGGATTTGGTGTGATTCAGAAATTGATGTAGGGTTTTCGGTTATCATTCTTATCAATGCTATTGCTTGTTATGCCCTTTTTTCCTCTGTTTTCTCGTCATCTGGTATAATTCTACTCTTCACCTGTTCCCCTACCAATAACTTAATTCACTCTGGTCCAAATTCTGAATTCTACCATTGTTGTCCGAATGTTTTGTTTTTTTCTGAATGCTAACAATGCTCTCATCCGAAATGTTTGTTGCAGCTCTTGATAAATCTGATACTAGTTGATGAAGCTTTGTGGAGAAAACATGGTGGTAGAACGATGGCAACAATGTTGAATTTAAGAATTTTAAGTTAATATATTAGGCGGGCTAGAGGGAGTGTAGATCTTTAGTAGTGGAGGTTACGGTAAAACACCTTATTCTTCATTGTTCAAAATCCACGTTAATCTCCAACCAGTTGATCATGTAATCTAACTATTTCTTAACTTTACTTGGACAACCTACTGTGCTCATCCTTTTGAATGCGTTCCTGCTTTTTCGCACACTCGAAAACAATCCTTCAAAGCGTAAAATTCAGTACCTTGTATCGTGGAATGGTTACAAGATGGCCACTGTGTGGACGACAGATTGGAACAGGTAAGAATAGACCATAACCGAAAAATTAAATTTGATAAGGTGAAGACTCTGCATAAGTTTGCTCATATAAGACTTGACGTTTCAAGTTGCATTCCGCATTTTACATCATTCTGCACCATACTTGTAAGGCTGAACAAAAAGAGTACAATACGGATTTATATATGAATATGATACGCCATAATGCGATATTACATGAGTTTGTGTATATTAACCATATTCTACATTCCGATGATCATAACGAAAATTTTGAGAACTCGTCAACTAACTGCTACAGTGCTACAGTGCTAGTGTATAACTCAAGAAGCACAAATGAATACGCGAGTTCTGTTGAGAGAAATCCTTATTTTGGAGTGAGAGAAGCATAAAGAAAGAAACAATTAGAGGAGTTGTTTTCTATGATTTGTAATTTAGAAGATTGGCCTCGACATAAATAGCCACTACTCGTGCATTAGTACTCAATTATGTAGATAGGGTCCATCATCCATGTGACATGCCTTCCGCATTCTTCCTGGTCCCAAACCTCCCGCAACCTATGTTTTATATCCGTGTCCAACACTTGACATTCAAACAAAAATATGATACTTTGACACCTCATTTTATGTCAAAACATACATAATTTTTCACAAAGTGGCCGATTCCGACATTGGGACAAGCACTAGTATCGAATACTTCCAAATAAATCTGAGCAATATCTGTAATTGCATTTTAAATGTATAATGCTTCAATCTCTTGCATCAATTGGAATTGATGAAAGTTTATGTGGGCATACTAAAACAATTTCGTTTAAACCGAGACGACTTAGAAATTGAAAATCATTTTACCCCCAACATGGTCAATATTAATTTTGATAATATAACAGCTACTCTGAATTTAGTTGATAGCACGTTTAGTAGCCTCTCCTCAGTGTCCTCTCCTCACGTTGTTATCCTCATAACTTGTGTCACTCTCAGCTCATCCTTCTTCCCTTTCTTCTTTCTCACCTTCTTATCACATTTTCATTCTTCTCTAATCCCTTCAAAATTACCCATTAATCCATCATTATAATCACTATTATTATTATCCTTAATTATTCCTAAATTACAAACAATTATAACCCATTTCACTGAAATTTTCTGTCCAAAATTTGAAGAAAAAAAAATCAATTTTTAAAATGCCCACAATTTCCTGAATCCAATCCTCAATTTTTAAGCAGAAATGTCATTAAAAGACTGAAACTTTGGAACAAAACAATTGAAGAAAGTAAATATGAGGGTATTGACTGAATCTTGGTGTTTCTGCAATGGTGGAGGGAAGTCTGAAAGACTTAAAGCTTCAATCTTTTCAACTAAAAGTTCAACAATGGTGAAACTTTCATCTTCATCTTCAAATTGTAACTTTAATGGTGAAGGTTTTGGTACAGGGTTTTTAATACATAAGAATCTTTTGTTGACAACACATGCTAATCTTGCTTCTGTTAATGCTGCTGAATTAGCTGAGATCCAGCTACAGAATGGTGTTTCTGCTACTCTTGTACCTCACAGGTGATGCTCAATGTTGTTAATTTGATTGTACTCGGTCCGGCTCCGTCATTTGTTTACTTTTGATTAAATTAAAATACCGCTCACACAGAATAAAAAAGGTGAATAAATGATTGAGACCGAATGAGTATTATTTTTGTTTTATATGATTTGGTTGATTGCTTATAATGGTACATATTTACCTGCACCTTGGATTTTTAGTGGGTTAAGACTTTAAATGGTACATCCAACCCCCCCTTACCTCGCCAATTTGCGGGAACCGTTGAGGCACTAGGTTAATGTTGTTGTAAGGCTTTATTTGTTGTCGGTGTTTGGGATTTTGTGTTGAATGCAATGAGGATCTTTGAGAAATTAGAATGATGGTTCTTTTGTATTGGTTGTGCTGTTACTTTGATGTGTTGGCCTAATGGTAGAGTGTAGAGAGTAGAGACTGAGGCTTGTGGATGATAGGTCGCAAGTTTAAATCCCGTGTTCTTGTATTGTACTAGACTTGTGCCTTCTTTCACACCCAAAAGAGAAAACTTCAGTAAGGTTGCAGTTTCAGTACTATCTGCTTAGTTTTAACAGTCGAGAGTAGTACATTTTGACTTCACAGATGGTTTTGTCGAGTTGGTTGGGGGTGCGTACTCTACAAATTTTAACTGTGTTACCCTTTTTCTCATTTAAGCGATTTTTGTGATCGTTTTGTGTATAATTCTTTCTTAGATAGCAAGTTACGAGCTTTCCTGTATTTCTCCAAGTTTGAATACATTAGGGTAGGGAGTATTTTCTTTTCTCATAGTTGTTTTGCTCCCCATGTTATGGATTATCATAGTTCAATGTTCAATGGTATTTTCTAGTTTCTTGTTTGTCAACCATTGTTTTACGTTGCCTACTCCAAATCTCATACGAGCTTAGTAACCAGAGTCATAAGATTGTGATTTCTGAATATCATCCATATATTGTTTGAGGTGCTTTCGATGAGGATACATAAAAGGATAGGATGTTTTGTATTGCTCATGAACGCATTGTATATATCAGTATATATTGTGAACTACTTGGGTTCTAAACTTCAAACATGAATAATGTCATGACTCTGTGACGGGCTCTTGTAGGACGAAGGCGTTGAGCATTTGATAATCATTGAAAGCATTTGTATTGTGTAGTTCGCGAGATTTGGTATGTCCCATAGAGACATAGACCGACTTGCTCGTATGAGCAGCTAATTGATTTGCGCACCTGCTGAGTGCAATCCATAGCAATTTTTAAAAAAGAAGGAGGTGATAAAGAGTTGGATCTGATTCTGGGCTATGTAACTCGTTATGTATTTGATTGACTGGTATTATACTATACTTCGTAACTATTATAGCTCAACATGTTTTACCATAAAAAAATGTTATTGATGGAATCGAGATACTTGAGTAAAAGACCTTGGGAGCATGCTTTCGGGTCCTTGTGAAATCTCACCTATTATATCTTAAGCTTAGTGGTTAGCATATTTTAGTTTGTGGCTATGCTATTCAGAGAAAAACAAGTTTCCTAGGGCCTGATAGAAGGACAGTGTTGTGAGGTTTGGTTGTAGGGTAGCTGTTAGAACTTCCAGCGTCTTTTTCCTTGTGTGCTACTACGGAGTGCTTGGTACAAAATTCATTTGGTGGGCTTTCAGTAAAATTGTGATGCTTTGTGTACAGTATGGTATATAACCACTAACATAGAAGATCCAATGTAGATATTTTGACAAATTTGGGTTTAAGATTATAAATTCATGCTGGAACTACAAGATGATGAATACATCAACTAGGTCAGTTCTGTTTTGAAAGTTATTTTGGCAAAATATTGAAGTTATTACAAAATGTTGGTTGACAATTCACCTTAGAAAGGGATCACAACTGCTCATATTTTGCGGTCTCATGATCTTTATACCTCTAGGCTATATATCCTAATAAACGGGTTGGTTTCACATAAAAAAACCTTTTCTGATGTTTTGTTTGTTCATCTTCAATCAGGTTTTTCATCACCAGCTCTGTTCTCGATCTTACAGTTGTGGGTTTAGATACACTTGAAGGAGATTCTGCTACTCATGGTCAGCAAACTCAGTACTTTAAGGCATGTTCTAAACCAAACCTTGAGTTGGGTAACATCGTTTATCTTCTAGGGCATGCTGAGAAAAAGGAGCTGACGGTCGGAGAAGGAAAAGTAGTTATAGCCACTGACAATCTCATTAAACTATCCACAGAAGGGTTTACTTGGAGCCCGGGATCAGCTGGATTTGATTCCCAGGGTAATCTCGCATTTATGGTCTGTGATCCGATGAAGATAGCCACTTCGCCAAATCCTAAATCATCTTCAACTTCGTCATCATCTTCAGTTTCTTGGAAAAAGGATATACCAATGCAGTTTGGAATCCCGATGCCCATTATTTTCGATTGGCTAAATCAGCATTGGGAAGGTAGCCTTGATGATCTTAGTAAACCAAAGTTGCCACTAATGAGATTAATGTCAGCTGGCCATAGAAGTGAGCATTCTTGTGCGTCTTTTACTATGAGGCAAGTTTTCAAGGCAACCGAAGAAATTGAAGTCGCCACATCATCGTCGATTACAGGGTCAAAACCTACAGGCCCTCCTGGACAAGGGTGCTCAGGAGTTGTACAAACAAGTGAGGAGGAAAAAGTAATTCCACAGTCACTTGCATCCACCCACATGCAGGGAATCCCGACCCCCGAAATATACGAATCACGAAAGGTGACTTCCAATCCTGTCAAAAAGATGGAAACCGCACAAATCCAGCTTTTAGACATCAATTTTCCTCCAAGGATTTCGAAAGCATCTTCTCAAGGTTCAGTGAGAGAAGAAAAACCCATGCAAACCCCATCAACAGAAAAGGAAATTCAGTTAGAAAATAAAAAAACAGCCATTGGTGGTCAAAATGAAGACATTGCTGAGTCAACAGGTTCAGTGTGCGATGCACAGTGCAAGGTTCAGTTCAGCTGTTCACCGACTGCCATGTCAGAGGGGAGAGACGATATGAGCAGTGAAGGAGAGACATTATACTCGGCAGAAACCGCCGAGAGCAGAAACTACACAAGCCCTCCTCCCAGGGAAGGGAGATTTCAGCCAGTTGGGAGGAGCCAAAGTTGTGTGAGCTATAATAGATGGGGGCCTGTACATAGAAACCCCATGGCTCGAAGATCGTCGATGGAAAAGCAGAAAAGTTATATGACACCCAGAAAGACATACTCACAAGGTGCACCATCTCATAAGACCATGGACTTTTTCAGCCCTACCGTCTCATCTATCATGAAGAAGCGGAACAATATGGAGCAACAATCGGTCAAGCCGCGGCCACAGCCACCAGTCAAGGCTCGGCCGACTGCAGCTGTAAATTATTCTCCTAGGTGGAATTTTTGATGAACTTGTTATTATCTGTGATAATTAGAGGAAAAGATATGTTGGATTTACTCATCTTTACTGATAGTAAAAAAAACTTACAAATGAAGTGGTTGCCATTAGTTTCCATCTTCCTTTACTGTAACTAAATTGTTGTCACTAGTCCCATGTAGACGGTCGCTTGTTAGAACTTACAGACTAATAAGAAAATTATTAAAATGTTGTATCGTGTGTGCTTAATTGATAATAATACGTAAATTCTACTTTCTAAAATAGTTTTTTAAAGTTGGTTTTGATTTTTTTTTTTTTTTTTTTTTTTCATATTAGTCATCCATGGACCATGATTACATGTTCTCTTTCTTCACCAGTATATTCCCGGAGAGTAATGGGTGCTATTAAAATTCATTATCGCTTGTTTTTGAATGTTTGATGTTTCGTCGTAAAGATATGGACTATAGGGTATCGGCAATATTTTGATGTATCAGTATAGATGTATCAATTGTCAGCCAAAACATCAGCCATTTTTATGGGATGCTTTATGACGTTTTAGTATTACCTTATGGGCTTATAGCAAGAGGGCTTAAGCGTCATTGTCGTAAGCTTGCTCAGGCATTGTTGCATAGCATCAGACATGTCGGACATCAGTATTAGCACCTCTTCAAGAAGCTCATACACCAGATCTACAAAGATAAATCATGGAACAGGCGCCAATGAAACCTGTGACCACTCTTTTAATCCTTGTGGTAAATCTTGCTGGTACCGAGACAGTACAAGAAATAGCAGAGAAACAAGTCTGCAACCCGCAGGACTCTTAGACGAGATGATAAGTGCTTTGATATTTTACCATTTGGCAAGATTGGACCTTTCGGTCCTTTCGACAATGACTTTGATGCTTTTGAGAGCAGCAGCTGCTTGCATGGCTTTGGAGGCTTTGGTAATGACAATGCTAAGGTAAATGCCAATGCCGAAGGAAAAGAGCAAGCATTAACAGTTATCAGCCATTCAAAATCATAAACACGGCAATGTCCGATATATGAAAAGCCATACTCCATAAACATTCTTATAATCTTATTAATAGTGAATTTGTTTTTGACAATGGATCAAAATAAATTCACAGGGTATAATAACAAAAAGAAATTCGAATACTGGATACACTGACAAATCTCAGGATGTCTTGGGAAGGAATACTCTGATAGTACCTCTCAATGTCACCTTAGTTCTGCAGGTTGGGCATATGCTCTTAACCTTTAATGCTTTCGTAAGACACTCCTTGCAGAAGATATGACCGCATTTTGTTGATATTTCCTCAACAAAAGGACCCATGCAAATAGGACAACTGAATGCAGGCTCCGGTGGAGGAGGTGGTGGTGGCGGCGGTGGTGCCACAAACTTCCTTGTCTGCACTGCCATATTCCGCCCATATCCATTCTGTTATCAAACAAAAACACACATTATAGTACACCACAATTGAACTCACGGGTGAATTCTGTTATCACAAGTTGCTTTAGTGAAGAGTTTTGAATTGCATTTTTAAAATTCTGAAATTTACAAGACACTCTTTAATTGTTCTTTTTGGGGGGCTAATTGACCCATTTAAACCATTTTTTACGTCTACCACTCTTCATACACACTTTCCAGGTGTTGGGCACATGAGACATGCGCAAAACCTATTATTCCCGTCTTTTCCTACTTTCCCATCATCAATTGTATCAGTTTATCCCTTCATTTTCCATTTCTAATTGTGGGATAAACAGTCACGAGGCTTAAATAGAAGTCGTTTTTTATGGCTTCCTTACATAGTGTAAATTATGTGCCTATATGAATGAAGGATTGAAGGGACTAGTACATAAAATATTCTTTAGAAGATAGTATTAGACAAACTATAAGGGAAAATAACAAACTTCACACAGTCTCAGATGGTCAACGCCTGAAAGCTCATTATTTTTGCTGGAAAGTGCAAGACATAAAATAATAGTTTTAAAAGAAAGAAATTTGCAAAAAGGTGATGAAAAGGGAGTGTTTTGCAAAAAAGGGTGCGACTATTGAGCCATTTAACCTTTGTATTGATTATTTATCAAAGAACTTATGTTCACTCTTGTGCAAAAAAAATTGTTGCTAGTGTATCTTTTGAAAAAAATATAGCACAAAGTCAACATTATTTTTTAACCAAAAAAAAAGTCGACATTATTTAAAACTTTGAACACCAAAGTTGCGTAGGGTCAATATGAATAGGATGGAGGGAGTACTATACATCGCCTCAGGTAAAATACTTTTAACCGCCTGTTGCTTATAATTAAGGCTTTTGTTCCTGCAAAGGGGGTTGATGATTTCTCAGACAAAAGTGTACAAGCAACCATATAGACATGAGGCTGCAGCTACACACATATACTTGATGCTTAAATGATACTTACCACAACGTTTTTGTTCCTATCTCGTGCTACATACGATTCACAGTTGATAACAGGTACGTTTGCTAGAACTCTCTGGCGCTTATTACGATTATTAGCAGCTTCACTAACTTCAGGTTCTACACCACGGCAGATAAAACCAGGTAAGTTGTACAACATGGGAAATGAAGCCAGTACCAGATAATAGAGCTAGGACATGCAAACTAAGACACAAATCCCGAACTACAGAAATACATTAATGAAACAATCATGTGAATTTGTTTGGTTTAGGATAACAGAATAAGCTCCAACATCCTTCCAAAAAGCTCACGGAAGCACACTCTCATCATAGAATCATGAATTCCCTCTATCTATATTAACGGTGACCTACCTACTGTCCTACTCAGTAACTCCATAAGAAGAAAAGGCCAACAAGAAAGCAATGTGGCCAGGGTCATCCAGATTCTAAAATCTTACACATACAACACAGTTCAACATCACTAAGTCCGTAACTCACAAAAAAGATGAACGAAAAGGATTAAGCCAGGTTTTTAAAAAAATATGAAAAGTAACCAATTAAAGCAGAAAACTAGTAGCGAAAGAATAAAGGGAGGTAGTTCGGTGCGTCACTTATATCAAGAACACTAGCCTTAGTTTGAGAAGGCACGAGGCGGACTGAGGCGATAGGGTCTGAAGGCGCACGCCATATGGAAACGAAGTACACTGAATTTTCAAATGAACATGTATGTTTTAAATAAAATTGTGCATAACATCAGTCCTATTTTTATTTGTTTTAAAGAGGGCTATCAAGTAAATACATAAAAAATTGATGATAAGGGGGAGACCGGAGAAGAGAAGGGTAAAATAAAGCATGGGTGAGCATCGGTCCAAAACCGGATCGGACCGAAGACCTAAAAAATTAATTTGATGGACCGAAGACTGGACCTAAAAAATTCGGCCTTGGACCCGACCGAACCCATATTTTTTGGTCTGGACCGGTCTTGGACCGAATTTATGATTTTTTATTTTTAAGTATTTGATAATTAAAATTAAATCTCATGAAGTTAAATAAACTAGTTGATTAAAGTATCTTTAGCATAAATAACCACCAATATTAAGGTTATAATAATGTTTTGACGATAAAATACTTGATTACTTTATAAATTTGGGAAAATTAGTCATAAAACACCTAAATTTCGGTCCATTCGGTCCGGACCGAAATTAACCGACCTTGGACCGGACCGGACCGAAAACCGAAACTTCAAAAAGTGTGGACCGAGGACCGGACCTAAATGAATCCGGTCCGGGTTCGGTCCAGACCATTAGTCCGGTCCAGACCGAAACTTGCTCTGCCCTAAAATAAAGGATTATAAGAAAGAAAATATGGAATTGAATAGTGAGGCGTCTCGAGTGCGCCTCACTAGTAGCGCCTTCGTACGCCTAGTGCGCCTTGTCTGTTGCGCCTAAGGGACTCCAAGGCCATTTAGCAGGGCCTCAGTCCGTCTCGCGTTTATGCACGCTTACATAACCAAAAGGGCTCAAATATTTCTGCAGTAGATTCAAGAAATTGAATACAACCACTTGTGATTTCATTTTGTTGTCAAATCTTATCACACCATCATAAGTAGGAAAAACCCGCTCTGTCCTCATTATTATATGACTATATCCATTAACTGACTCAAGTCACACTACAAGTAACACATAAAGAGGTATTGAAAGATGCTTCGCACTTGACTGACAAAAGGTGGTCATAAAAAGGCATGCTACTAAAGTTACACAGGCATAAAAAATGCACTCACCTGAATCAACATCCACAACATCGCTTCTATTCTGATGCCGTCTCACAATATTTCTCGCCTTCAAATTATTTTACCAAAAAAAAAAAAAGAAGAAACAAACCGAGATATATTAGTCAGTAATTTACAAAGTACGTAAATAAAGTACAGACCCTTATGAAACAAATAGAGAAGAAGTACCTCTTCAAAGGCCCTTGGCGAAGACAAAACAACATCATCATCATCGCTTGTATCTACATCGATTGTTACAGGTGGCAGTTGCGATCTATGTCTGCCTTGCACTTCTGGTACAGTAGGGGTACTGGTGAAGACATCTCCTTCATTGAAATGAGAGTGGCCAGATGGTGTTTCATTAAGATCGAATTCTAATACCACTTTCTTACGCTGAGAACTAGGGCCAACACTCCTTATGGGAATACGCCTGGAAACCCTAGTGCTCATGCTAACAATATATATCCCCTCCTCCTAATAATTCTGCAATTCAACTGAAAGCATAAAACAACATGCAATAGTCCAAATCAACCATGATATTCGTAACAATGCTAGTTTGTTCACAAGTCAGCATAAAGCAATTATAATTTTTTTGGTGTTAAAGGAGGCACACAATACAAAGGGGAGAAGATATTGGAATCCGTGACCTATTTATTATCCACAATATCTCCGTTTAACTACTAGAATAAGAACTCTTCGATAGCATATACAGTATACACAATAATAAAGAGCAAACTGAAATGAGGAAACAATAATGAAAAATTGTTCAAAGATTTTATAGAATTGTAAAGATCATATGAACAACAAGACTGAAAGCTAGTTGCCCTTTTTCCTAGGTTTCTTATACAACCTAAGAGGCAAAGAGATAACAAGGATTGCCCATGTCAACCCCATACCCTTCTTCCGCACTAAGACACGTCTAAATTTAATTAATCCCAAAACCCTTTGTCCATCCCTAAATATTCTACCACTGATCATAGTCATCATACCATGAGTAACAATTAATGCAGCATATACTAAGCCAGAACACTTGCATCATGATTCCGATTGCCGAAATAGCAGGGCAGCAAACAAAATTGAGATCTTTCACCAAGATATGATAACTTTCAGTAAATTTAAACCAAAATATTATTTTTTTTTACAAAAAATGGAAGGTTGAATTTTTACAAAAAATGGAAGGTTGAATACAATAACATGAAATTTGAATGAATAATAGATTAAAGTTACAAACTTTAAGACAATAACCAACATATCATCACAATCAAATCTCAAAATCTCTAAACACTAGAACTTGAACTACAAAACTCGATACTCTAACTGACAAAATCAGGCGAAAAGTGCATCAACTCAAACTGTATATCAAAATTAAGTTTATGATACTATATGAATTATGACTTATGAGTGAAGAAAAGGGTAAAGTTTCGAACTTTGAAACACTAACTAACATCATCATCAAAATCACATACTCCCTCCTATTCAACTGGTTCTTTACTTTTACTTTTTGTGACGGGAATTCTGAACAAACGTAACAAATCAGTTGAACAAGAGGGAGTATCAAACATCAAATACCAAAATCTCTGAATCTTAGCAAACTCTCTAGTCTCTCCTATACGATTGGTTCTTTACGTTTCACTTTTTATGACGGGAATTTTGAACAAAAGTAACTAATCAGTTGAACAAGAGCGAGTATCAAACATCAAATACCAAAATCTCCAGAATCTTAGCATACTCTCTAGTCTCTCCTATACAACAGGTTCTTTACGTTTCGCTTTTTGACGGGAATTTTGAACAAACGAAACGAATCAGTTTAATAAGAGGGAATCAAACATCAAATTATCAGAATCTCCATATGCTAGCACATTTAAATTAATTGACAAAATCACGTAAAGTTTCAAACTTTGAAACACTAACTAAACATAATCATCAGAATCACATCCAGAATACCAAAATCTTGTAAATTAGCCTCTAAAGTTAAGGCTAGAAACCCTAATCAACAAAATTAGGCGCAAAAATCAAAATTCAAAGCCCCAAATAAAAAATGAATTAGAGTTCAAGATCAAAACAAGAGATTAAGGGGTACATACCTTATGATTGTGCAGTTGTAATTACAAACCAGGGGAATTAGATGATGATGTTGATTAAATTAGGGTTATTGATACAATGAAAGCAAGTTATATTGGGGAAGAACACATGCAATGTGAGTGAAAAAGGAAGGAAACTTACACCAAATAAGGAGTACGAGTATTATTTTTTGAAGATCATTTCCAAACATTAAAATATTAATAATCCCACGTTTACAAACTAATAACTTCAATTTTTATACAATTTATAGTCCATAAACTTGTTTTTCCCATTTCAATAAAATATAAAGAAATTGTTTATCGAAATAGGGAAAAAACATAAATAATTAGTGTCGGGTAAGGTGGTTTAACGCAAAGACGTTTGTAAAAAGCACCGATTACTTGCTTAAATAATTTTTACAAAAGTGAATTTATTATCTTTACTTTGTGTAAACCTATCATACATGAGTATTTCACAATATATACAATAAGACACGACACGTTTTTTAGCTCTTTCAAAAAGTTCTAGATACGTTAGCCATGGTTAAAAGTATTTCCAAAATCGACAATTTAATGTTTTATGTTAGAGTTTATAAAAAATTTGATCTCTTTCCTATTTTTTTTGTTTTCTAGATATTTTTTTCTAAAATTTCGTTATATCTTAACTTTTTAAAATTTAAATCTTCAATACCTTTGTTTTGAAAAAAAATTTAGATTTTAGAATCCTTTTCCATATTTTAATAAAAAAAATAAAAATCATAGAAGATTGTTTTTACATATTTCTTCTTTAAATCATCACATCACCTTATAAAGCCATGTTTTAAACTTTGATTGAAGTATTTGTTTTTGCTTAAATTGGGGCTTTTTTTTCATAACAAAGCAGTGAATATCAAATTATTTTAGTTGACGTTAAAATGTCGGATTATTTAAAAAGATTTTGTTATAATGGTCAAATTTGTCTTTAATTTTTTTTTTTTGGTGACGAGGAACCGCAGCCGCTACCTTCGGTGCGCACTAGGTAAACCCTAGGGTATATGTGATAGCTTAGAAACCATGTATACCAGGTAAGTCACCCGAGGGTGATAGACTCGAAGCCTATAAGGAATGGACTCAAGCCAAGAATGCTCCACGAGATTTTGCTCTTGGGGAGGCTTCAATTTGGGTCTCCTGAGAATTTCACCCCAAGTTTTAACCACTGGACTCCACCCTTACGGCAAATTTGTCTTCAATTTTTTAACCCTTATTTTAAATGTTTTTGTTACGAATCAAGGAGTTGCTCCTTCAATCACCTATTAGTTTCACGAAGGGTGAACCTGGTAAAATTGACCGACTCAAATGATCCGACCCACACACGAATTGAGGATCTGAATCGGACCCAAAACTTTAACTGACTTGACCTCGTTCAATCTTACCCCCGAATGTTAATTATTGCATATGCATACTAACAGTTGTCCCCAAATAACTTGATAACAACCACCTGAAAATGACTCTAACCCGAAATGATCCGACTCGGCTTGAATCATTGCAAACACAAACAACTAATAATGCCAACTGGCTCGTCCCAAACCCAACACGATTGAGCGTTTGCCAAGTCTAACGAATAAACCACATTTGAGCATATAAAGTAAGCGCTCTTTTGTTCAGGTGTGGTATAGGCGGTATAGGCGTATAGTGAGATAATATGACGAGTATACACTCTCTATCTCCAAAACACTTATGTAAGATAGTACAAAAACATCGACATAATAGATGACTAAATTCGTACAAGTGTGAAATATAGAACAATCTTCATCAGCGTTGTTGCTCAATAACACAAATCTAATTTATTTTAACTCATATCAGTCATATATAGAAAAGAAGTCAAATTATCCATAACGTTGTCATTTATATTATAGAGATGCAACTATGTAAAAAATACAAGATTATGAGTACATAATATCACTGTATCATAAGCCTTAGGCAACATAAACAAAAACATCATAACATTTTCCTTATGCTAGTTGGGCCACCGCGACCTAACGGTCGCGGTATACTGTTACGTTGATTTGTAGTTTGCTTCGGAAACTTGCTTATTTTTTTTTTTATTTTTTTTTTTACCAGTTTTCATAATTCTTTCAAAACAATGTTTTCGTTCAAAAGTTTTCAAACGGATTGTATAATATATGTTTGTGTAGTTTAAGTATTTTTTTTTTTTTTGCTTCCTTTTATTTTAGTGGACCTTTTTACTTTCCCAAATTTCCGTTCTCAATTGCTCATTTTTGCCGCCAAAATTTCCCGCCCTTCTTTTTAACTAAGTTATTAATTGATATCTAATTTCATTGCCTTCTGTCATTGTGTAGTTGCCTTTTCTCTCTTTCCTTTTATTGTTAAATGTCGTCTTCATCTTTTTCTCACAAATCACCGTTATAGGTTTTGAATTTAAGAGTGTGGGAGAAATGCAATTATTAAGATTTCTGGATCAGTTAACAATCCTAGAAAGCCATATTTCAAGTGTTTAGATTGTAATCAAATTGTAATGTGGTTTTCTGAGGATCATCTGACAGTAATGAGGAAGTATAAATCTGCCGCTGTTTTGGGCGATGAAGATGGAGATTGTATAAGATATTGTAGCAGTCATGGAGCTCTTCAGCAGTTGGAGAATCTTTTGGTTGAATCTATTGCAACTGTTATATTTTACATGAAATGTATATGTTTTTTTTTAATTGCTATTGTATTGTTTGTACTTAAGCACTGATTTGATCAATTAAACATATTTCCCTAAAGTTTGTTTCCTTCGTATCAATTTTTTTCCCCTGGGCCTTCTCGGTGGATGTTTGTAACGAAAATAGCACTTGTAATTAGTTACGGTCCAACTTACATTAAAAGCATCAAGCAAACATTTGATATTCGCACCCAGTGGTATCCACTGGTACTATGGTAGTGTGGATGTTTTCGTAGCGTTACTTGTCGGATATATAGGCGTCATTGTAAACCTGGCTGTTGTTAAAATATAGCTGAAGGCGCCATTGTAAACCTGGTCGCGGTATATTGTTATGTTACGTTGACGTTTCTCCCAGGACYTTTGAATATAAATGCTCAATCTTTATCTTAACGTTTTTTAAATTCTGTAAAAGTAYTATTCCCCCTCATTAATTGAAGATAGATTATTGGAATTTTGAACTTGTTATTTTTCGATCAACAATTTACGTGGTGAAATTGTTTCTTTATTATTTGTTATTTTGCCTAAAATTGAATATAGTTATCCGTGAAGCGACCCCTGAAATACGTGTCTTTGTGACTATACGTTTAAGACGCATTAATGAAGGTCAAACAAGTAATTATGAAAAAAACTTTGACTCGATAGTTCTTCTCAAACGGTTTCAATGGTGCGCGTCCTAATGGGCGCAGTGTTCTATTGAGTTTTGTTATCGCTTATCTACGATTGTATTAATGTTAATGTCTAATTTTTGAAAATGAGTGATAACACCTATTTATTTCTGCTGAATGTTGTATATGACACATCACATGTGTTTGCTTATAGAATTATTTGTGTGTATTCTATTCTCATATTTCCCTCCTTATTTCACTACATCACGTTTATGTTTTTCAATATGTTACTTTTTTATTGTTTCTCTACGTTTGAATTGATTCAATGTATTGCTCCCTTTGTTGTCTCAATCATTTGTGTGTCTTCTTTATTCTTTGTAAGGAGTATATTAATCAAAGGTAAACAAATGATTGGAACGGAGGGACTT
>VHZZ01016800.1:26044-39512 GCA_009801015.1 Silene noctiflora
CATTATAGTTGTAGTTTTGCATGTTAGTTAGTTTGCATCTAGTTAGGGTAGATTTAGTGAGAATTATTGAAAAATTTGTGTTGTTTTTTGCTCTAATTCTTTGCTTGTCCTATTTATGTCCTCTTGCTCATCTCATTTTTAGCTTGATAGCTTTTGATTCTTTTTATTGATGGAATTAAGCATGCATGAGGATGTCTTGACATAGTATGTGGAAGATGGAAATTTGACCAAGTAGGCTCGATCTTGACTTTGGCAAGCCACAAAATGGTAAGGTAGAACCTTCTAATAGGCCATTTCATTCTTATTTGGTCTCATTTAGGTGAGTGATAGGTCTCCTTATGTGGTGTGTTACATCAAAACGCACAAATATGGTTTTTAATTTCACTTCCTTGAGCATTACTTTCATGTTTGTTATGCATTTTTGAAGACATTTCACTTTGATAATTTTTGCCCATTCTTTTAACCCCTTCACAAGTTCATAATTCCTTAGCTACATTATAAATTGCCTACCTTTGTTAAGCTAGTAGCTATGTTTTGGTGTTAGGATGCTCATTTTGGGATATGCTTAAGATAATATCATTGTGAATTGGTATGCCGGATTTGTTGATTTCCGGATTTGTGAAAGAAGAAGAAAGAGCAAAAAGAGGAAAAAAATGAGAATGAAATTCGAAAAAAAAAAATGTGAAAAGAAATGAAAGAATAAAAGATGTTGAAATTTGAAGAAAGGAAGAAGAGGTTGTGAAGTACTCTCATATGTTACATCAATATGCTTTGGAGAGTTGTCTTATGGTTAGTAATGTAAGAAGTCATTCATCATTGTTGTTTTTGACTTCTTATTGGGTTATTCAGGATGGAAATGAGCATTCTTGACTATGGTTGTTGCTAGCTTGACCTTAGCTCCACAAACCATAAATTATTTGTTCCCCCTTATATCCCATATCACAATAAAGCCTTCTTCTAACCCTTTGGCTTCATTTTTGCTTGCATTTGATTGTTTTGGCTTAAGTTTTGAATTATTTACCATATTAGATTGCGGGCACTCTCATGAGTCGAGGATAGTTGAGTGTTTATTCACAAAAATGTCCTTATACACAAAACCGAGTTATGAGTGGATCGTGAGAGTCTGAAAGTCAAAAGATCATGCAAGAGCCGAAAAGTTTATTTGAAGTCAACCATGCTACGCCGTCGTGTAAATCTCATCCATGCTTTGCTTATCCTTATGCCCATGTTGTTTCGGGATTTGAATCATTAGTTTGTTAGCTTATTTGGGATTTGCATTTGAGGGATGATTTCTTGCTTGGGGGAGTTTGATAAGTGCTTAATTTATACATTTTTACCCCTCATTTTAGCTCTAGTTTTCATGTCATTTAGCACTTATCATAGTGTTTTATGAGCTAATATGTGTATTCTAGTATATTTGCTTGTTTCAATATGTTTTGTAGGTAATTAAGCTTTTAGGAGCTAAATTCTACTAAATATACAAAGCTAGAATGCAAGGCTAAGTACAAGAGCAAGATTGGACCAAGAAGGAAGATTTGCGTGGGTTTTTGCATGGAGATTTAATGGATTAATGAGGAAATACAAAATGAAGTCAATGTAAAGTCAAGCCCAAGAATTAAAGTCCAAAATGAATGAGGAGCTTAGGATTCCAAATGATTACAAAAGCTAGGGTAAAATGCAATTAACCGGTTAATTAATCATGCATTAATCCGCAATATTGGATACCATTAGAGTTAATGCAAGGATTTGAGGAATTCGTAATAGAACATCACGTCCCCGATCGGGGTTGGGTGTCCCCGATCGGGGACACAGCTCCCTAATTGTGTTCATTTCACCTCTCTTCCCCTATAAATACTAGGCCTCATACGATCATTTGACTCCACTCCTTATTCCTTAATACACACATGTTTTTTATAATTATCTTTAGATTTTAGTAGTTAGTGTAGTTTAGTTTAGTTTAGATTAGTATTGTTACATTTTAATCATTCAACATTTCCATTTACAATTCCATTTCCAATTCAAGTTTATTTATCTTTTGTTCTTCAAGTTCAAGTTGTTCAATTCCTTTGTGTTCTTCATTTTGGTACGGTAATTCTATTTCGTTTTTATTTATGTTATTTAGATTATAGTTTTACATTATTTTTGTATTTTTATTTAACATTTCCATTTGTTATCATTTTCATATGAGTAGCTAGATTTCMTAAGTCTAGGGATTAGGGGAGTCATGCATAATTGATAAATAAAACAAGGTGTTAAATTGGTTAATCACTTATCATTTCTACAAATGCTTGATTTGTAATGTTAATCTTAGTTTATTGATCACATTCTAGGATAAAACTTGTTATACAATCTATAAGTCGAGAGGCACAGATTCGTATTAAAACTAGCATGTTGTAGTGGATCGACTTAACTCATAGTGAAAGCTTGTTAGGACCTGATTTAAGGCCGATGCTAAATATGAAAGCTGGGTGTCGTTAGGCCTAGATGATTATTTGTGTCTACTAGTTTAATAACTAATTTAAATATCAATGTGCATGTATGAACCGAACTTCCTAAACGAATTTTATTTCATTGTTTGCATTTATATTTTTACTTTGCATAAATCTACAAACCACCATAATTTGTGACCAACCGAGATAGAATTCGCCCCATAACAACTAATTACCAACCACCGTACTCCCTGTGGATTCGACCCCTAAATACTACATTCATTTGTGTTGTACCTAGGGTATTTATTTTTGATAGGGTTGCGACACCTATTCAATGATTACCGAAATGAGATTGTAACTTGAGAAGGAACAACAATATTAACCAAAAGATTGTATTGAAATTGCAATTTAACTAAAGGATTGTTTGTGAATACAAAATGTAAACTAAAAATAATTTCTGAAAACTAAGGAATGGTAAGAGAAAGATGTAAAATTTATATGAAAAGTATAGAATCAGATATGCCTAAGAGTCGGGATTAGCTCCCCTTATATATTAAACTAGGGGTGAAACGTAAATACCATGGGAAAGGTCACCCCGATCGGGGAAGAGTGAATTCCGCTAAGTGTCTTCAATTCTTGATTAATTACTTGGGGGAATCCAATGCTACCATCCGACTTATTGAAAAATTGTGGAATCCTAAGAATGCAACTCCACTTAATCATTTGGACTTCATTTTTCCGGGCTTTCTTTCTCATTTGTTTACATTTGCCTTTTGATGATTATTGACTTTGCATTTTGGTCCAAACTTCCACATTTCATCATCAATCCAAGTTCTTTTGCTTGCATGATCCAATCACGATCCAATCCAGTTTCCACATAGCCTCGTGAACTCGATATTTTCACATTTGGCGGGAAATAGCTAGCGAATGCTTCATTTCCTACAAAATATACTTAACACAAGCAAAATACCTAGAACACGGGATTAGCTCACAAAAACACTAATAAAAGTGCAATAAACAAGTAAAACCGAGCTAAATTAGGGGGGTAAATCGTATATAAAATAGACACATTAGAGTACCTTGCTAGATTTAAAGATTATATGACTTATGTTTGGTATGATGGTATTGTTCTTTACACTTGGGAGGCAAGTTGTGTTATTTGTAATGGCATGAACCTTAAAACCCGCAACTTAGCACTTCATATGAGTGATGGTTGGATATTTGAAATGAGTTGTGAGGAGTTTTGGGAGTTCATTCAATCCATGTCCACCAAGTGTTTGATAAAAGACTTATATGACATAGTTGGGAGTGCAATGAAGGGTATGTTGGAAACCGTAAAAACCACATTTTAAAAAGTCATTGAGGATAACTATGATGTGAATGAGACTTGTGAGGATGAGATACCCACCTTTACCATTAAACCCACCTATTATACTCAAAAATTTGCCCCTCCTTGGGAAGATGGCGTGATAGAAGAGGATAGTGATGATGATGAGGAGTACATTTTTTATTGCAAAACCAATACCTTATTTCCTCTACCTCACCCCTCTTGTGTGACAATGAACCCATCTTCCATGGAATGCGATGCTAATGGGCAAATGGAGGATGAGATAGAAGTAAGCTTGAGTGAAAACTCACCCTTTGAGGATGACGTGTTGGAGGGAGACAAATGTGTTGAACTTGGTGAGCCTTATATTGACAACCCCTTTGATAGAGGTCTTCGTTAGGATGAGGAAGTTGGAGGCTAAGAAATTTGTGCAAATCGCCCACCCGAGATAAGCCCCCATGCGTTGGAGGCTAAGAAAACAAGAAAAAGGATCATGTGCCAAAATTCATCCCCAATTCATCCAAACCCACTCAAATCTCAACCAAACTCAACCGAAGTACCTTCTAATTACTCAATATTTCATTCTAATCCATTTCTACATAAAAAAAAACTAACTTTTCAACCTTTTACATATCCAAAATCACCCAAATTCGTCACTTAGAAACCTAGGGTTTCAAAAATTTGTGAGCTACAAATTGCTCATTGATTTTGATTATTTCCTTCTAGCTTCAATTCATTGCTTCTAGTGTGCTTATAAGGCATTTTTAAGGTTGATTGGCTCTTATTTGTGTGGATTTGAAGCATCTTTTGGGTAGTAATTTTTGGTGTGCTTAAGACAACATCAATGGTTAATTTGAGAGGGAAAGTTAAGGTCACTACCTCTAAGGGAACAAAGAGGATAAAAGGTAGTAGATCTAATGCACCACTGGAGTCTCAAGGGCGAGAAGAAGAGCTAGTGCCCGAGGTGGAGCAACTTGAGAGCATCCCGAAGGTTGTTTTTGTGAAATATGAGCATAGGAAACGATTTACCAAGCTACTAGGTACGGAATTTGAGCCTACTCATTTTCTTTGTTAACATATTTTGGATAAACTTGGTACTGATAGTTAAATCGAGTCTTTGTTTAGAGGAATGGGTCTTGAGACGATGTTTAACATGTATGAGGTGACTTACATGAACCTCACATTGGAGTTATTATGTAGCCTAAACATTTTTCAAAGAAATGGGGTGTGCTTGGAGTTTCGATTATGTAATGAAACTCACCGGTTGACACTAGCTAGTTTCGGTTGTATTTTTGGACTTGTAATTCCCAAGACCGACCTTGAAAATCCCGTGGGTTTTACGGAGTCACATTTGTGGAGAGAACTTACCGGGTTGGAGTTGGTTAATTTTAGGAGGTGTCATGCTTTCTATGTTCATCATCCGGTCATTAGAGTGTCGCATAGATTTATTACGTGGACTATCATTGGTCGGAGCGACACGGGGGGTCTTAGCTAACTTGACATGACCTTTCTCAAGTCTTATTTGAATTTCCAAGGGTTGACTAATTATAACTTCAACCCTGCACTTGAGATGCTCATTCTGTTTAGAGCAATAGCTAGGGGAACGGCGAAGACCAAGGGAATTGTAATTGGAGGTCTTATAACTAGGATGGCCAAAGCTTTGAGTCCAGGATTTAATGATGATAAAAGGTATACACCTTTGCCCGGAGACACTTTAATTGATGAAACGACCATCTTTCGGTTCCATAAATGGTGTAAGTACAATGAGTCGGGAGGAATTGATTGGCTTACGAAGGGGAGCATTAGATTCACCCTTCCTTGTTGGGACCTTCCACCCGTCTTTCCTAGGTCGAGCTACCTCCTTCCTATTGAGAGGATTGTGGCTCCACCACCTAGAAGACAAGAGGAGCCGGGTTAATCTTCTACTCATGCACCGCGAGCTTCAAGCCATGGCCTTCCACCTTTCCTCCACAGTGTTCGACCTTCCTATGCCGTCATTCCACCATTCCCCAATGTTTACCCACCTTATACTCCTCCTCCTTCCACGACCCCTCTTTCGCGCATTGACTTGTTGACGGGTATGATGAACCACATCGACATGAGGATCCATTAAGGGCAAGAAGACACCTATTTAGCCCTTTATCCTCAATACTATCACATGGCTCAACAAGGGTTCATCGATCCTAATGGTCCTACGCCTTCTTGGGTGCAACCGCACCTCGTGTTTCCTAACCAAGGCGGGGAGGAGGATAAAGAAGAAGAGAATGAAGATAAGGACAACTCTGATGAAGGGGGATTTGATTGAAATCCCGATTATAAAACTTCTATCCTTTCTTTATCTCTTGTATATACTTTGGATTGTATTATATTTCATATTAGGTTGCATATTATTTTAGCTTGACTTGCATATTAGCGTGCATTTACCTTGCATTTGCAATATATTTCATGTAGCACTTGCATATAGATAGTTCATATGGCATGTAGTTTAGCTTGCATTGTAATATAATCCATATAGTTAGTTGCATTTAATTAATAAATTTTACATTCACGCATGGTCCCTCATGACCAAACCTATTCCATTCTACACTAGAAATAGTGTTTAAATCGGTTTGGGGAGGTTTGATTATAAGTGTCCTAAGCTAATACAAATTAACTTCCATTTAAATAGAAAACATGCATCACTTTAGTTTTGTTTAGCATAATTGCATCATTTGTATTATATGCCATATAGTAGCATTTATTCATTTCATGCATTGCATTTGCATTTGTATTTTAATTTCCTATATTCATAAAAGGCAAAAATATGTTCTTATTTTTCAAATATAAAAATCATAAAACAAGTTCTTTAATTTTTGATAATTTAAAAATACAAAAACAAGTTCTTTATTTTCAAATAAAACTCATTTCAAAAATACAAAAATATGTTTTTCATTTTTGTTTCTTAGCCTTACCTTGTACATTGAGGACAATGTCCAAAATAAAGTGGGGGGTGGGAATTTATATTCCATAAAATCCATAAAAATTGAAAAACCTTGAAAAATATCAAAAATATGTTCCTTCATTTCATAAAACAAAAACCATCAAAATTTGAAAATTCCAAAAACCAAAAACATGTTCTTTCATTTAGTAGTGTAGAATTGTATATACTTGTGTGTATTGTTCTCTTCTCATATAAGTACAACATTACATTTGAAACATTAGCAAGGGAATATGAAGACCGGTTGGTATGATCGTTTTAATCTCTCTCCCCTTCCATTTCTTTTCATTGTTCGTATGAGGAGGATGGGCTATATGTTTATGAGGATGTTGTGAAGTTTTGTATAGAGTTTTTGTGCCTATATTTTGTTAGGAGCTTGCATTTAGGATTATATGGCATAATAGTTAGTAGAATCATATGCATTAGATTATTTATATGTAGGTTGCATCATGTCATGTTGTTGCATTTAGGAATAAAATTCGGAAAATTCCTATTTGAGAAACTTGATAAGTGTGCATAGACCCTTGTGGATACTCTTTCTCCTTAAGACTTTGTCTACTAGAATAGTCATAAAACACCCTAGATAGTATCATGCTAGTATCGTTTGACCCATGTCTAAGGCCTAGTCAAGAGTACCTTGTGGTGTGATAATTCTTTGGCTACCGTTTATTCCAAGGTGACATTTGAAGCCATGCAACTGTTCTTTCACTTCTACCATCATCATTTTCTCAACCAAAGGGAATGGGCACAAATATAATCATCAAATTGAGTTCAAATGCCAATGAAAGCCAAAAAGTTTGAAAACGTTGTTGAATCATTTATGTCTTAGGCTTAGGAGTGCAAATGGGACTTCTATGCTCTTCTAGAGTAACCTTATTACATATGGGGTCGCTCTCGATATCACTTTGGTGAGAATTTGCATATTGTTGGTCACCGCCGCATTCCTTTGCCGAAAGACCAAAATTGCAAAATATAAAAAAATGGCAAGAAATATTCTTAATGTCAAATACTACGAAAATTCGGGAGAAAAATAACCCAAAAGCAAACTACAATGGTGAAACTCATACATCTTGATCCCTTTTATTTATTGATGGTTCTATCTTCTTTTGTTGCATGATGGAGAGGGGACGACCCTTCCTTTTGTCTAGGCAAAAGGGGGGAATTCCGCGATCTAGTGTCTTCTAACGCCATAAGGACCCACCTCTTGACAAAAACATTTAGTAATTGTGGACAAATGTTGTAACACCCCCATTTAAGTAGACGCCTTATCAAGACATTTATGATTAAACGAGACTGTTATCATCTCAGTTTCATGAGGCAAAATGAATATCAAATGAACAAACCAAGTACTTTATTGAATATCATAATAACTTGTCAAACGATTATAACCTTAAAACTGTTTCAAAGTCTAAACCAAACTTCATAACTACAATAGTTTATCAAAGTGGCAATTAGATGAGACTGAACTAAAATCTGAGTCACAGCGCCCTTCGCAGCTCCACGTAAAGCAACAACAACAAGCACCTCAAGCATCTAAACCTACTTTATTACCCGCTCCCCATTCAAGCGGAATTCATTGAATGGATCAACACGGGACACCTTGGAAATATGTGACAATTTTTACAATACACACCACGTTCAGCTTATGCTAAATAAGAATGTCATCGCACGTAAGTAGTTTAATGAAACTGCAACAAAATATAACTCAACTTCTACTGAAATAGCATCACAAAATCATAATAATGATCATGCGGCACGCTGCCGTCCATGCACACACACGACCACAACTCACACACACCCACACCAATGATCCTCACATTCACTCATGGCACCGCAACGCCGTCTGCTGGACCACGTCGCTTTGACTTCCACGTGTCAGGCTTACTAATTCATCAGGACCACCATCACAGCCGGGCTTGGTTTAACATCCACGGAACTCTTGCCCGAAGGCTTTTCACACAATATATTTCAAAATACCGCGGTCATAAAGCAACACAATAATAAATCTAATCAACATATTCACGAGATAGGTCAGTATAATGATCGTCGCATCACAATATAATACTCAAAGGCTCAGCAATAATACCGTCACAATATGACATATTACTCAAATGCTCAGTATAAGACCGTCATAATTAAATGACCACCACAATAATCAGTATAACAATCGCCTCAGCAAGATGTACATATTAATACAAGACAAGTAACTTCTTAGCACGAGTTGAGTAGGGAAACCTACCTTTTAGCAATACTCCAACCACAAGAAATCAATTATCGATCCTTCATGAATCCATCACCTATATAACATAACTATTCATAATTACCACATGCTAAATCAATTAAACTTTCACATAATTCAGAATCATCACGACTTAATAGGAATCTCAACTTAAGGAACCAACTCGACTTTTCCTGATTTTCCAGAACCGGACAGACTCACTGTAAATGCATAACTAATTCAATAAAAATCCAATCGATGCAAGTCCAATTGGGTTGGAACCCCATAACTCTTAGCTACAAATATTTTCTAAAGCATGTTTCCCAAATTCTAAACTTAACAAGGCTTTCCAGGCCGATTTCCAAAAGATGACAGAAACCATCGCACAAAAAGTAGAGATTCATAAAACGGGTTTCAAATATCATTTTTCAGAATTTCCAAATCCTATTGTCATATAAAATCTTCAAAGATGATGTATGAAAAAGGCCTTGTATTCAATCAATAATTAAGTTAGGGTTTCAAACCATTTTCCACAACACAATCAGATTCGCGGACTTTTCGGCGACAGGTTCATAAATAAATCACCCATGACAAACCGTATGTATTCTTACAACGAAATTTGACATGCATAAACTAGACTTGAAATAAACCATAGTCTATTAGCAAATCTTTCGCAACCAACAATTTTACGACAGATAAAACAATCAAACAACACAACCTAGCAAATCTGTAAATTACTATAACTATTCTAATCATACTAATCTTAATTGATGATGATGATGATGATGATGATGATGATGCAAGACTCCAATCATAACTATCAATTTCTATCTATGTTAATAAATGAAGCTTTTTTCGAGCGATTACATAGTCTGCAACTTTTACGAATTACTCTCAAGCAATAGATAATATAACAAAATTGTGTTTCTATATCAATTCCACTAAATGTCTATCACAAATTCATATAACAACTTTATAGATAGAATATACTCCGTATTAATTAATAGAAGAAATAAGAAGAGTTTTTAAGGAGTTCAAACTTGTGTTTAGCTTGGCCTATAAAAAGGACTACATATAACTTCTAATGGAGTCAATCCCTCTAATTTCTCTATTTTTATTTTTGCTTTCTATTTTTTATTTAACGTTGGATCTACTCTTTGATTATTTGATTGATGTGTAATATATATATTACGATTATTACTAGTTAATTGCTATGCTATTATTGTGTTTGCTTATTAGTTACTGCTCTGTATTAGTAATATCACAGTCTTTCTTATCTATTACTAACTTTGCAATTTGGTTCGAAATTTCAGGTGCAATATTAAGAGAGTGGATAACCTGGTTGTTTAATTCATGGAGAGATTTTTATGTTATGTACTCTGAAGAATTGTATGTCGTTTTCAATACTACTGGATCCGTTTTGAGCTTAAAATAGATATATCCGTCTTAGACGAGAATTTGCGGCTAATCTTATTGTTATGATGCTACTCTGATACCTTAGAATTTAAGTAGAAGAATGAAAATAAGGAAACACGTCAAACTTTTTTCATTGTGTTCTCTTGGCCTAAGAGATTCCATTCGATAATATACGAGTAAATGGTTATATGGGTGAGTTACATCCAACGTTATTATTGTAAACAAAAGTTATAAAGGTATGACCCTATAATTTTGTTTAAACCAATTTTAATAAAACCGCTTTACACATACTAATTGTACAACCAATTACATATGAAGTATATTACATATATGTGCAAGATCGAATATCCCCGTAATTCGTACACATGATTTATAAATAGCAATTCTCATGTTTTTGACCACTAGATTTACGGGAATTGTAGAAACATTATATTCTCAGATTGTCCATTAAAAATATTTATAAAGTAAAAAGGCAAACAATTTTAGACAAATGACCGGAACGTAGGGAGTAATATTTTGATCTCTAATTTTATTATGTGAAAAAGTCTTAAATATGTCATAACTGTCATGAGTATAATGAGTTAGTTGCTACATCAGAGAAAAAGTAGTTGATTAATTAGTAAATTTTACCTTGGATGTGTTACAACTACGTATTACATGTGTTGCTACTCAAACTCTATCAATATCACATAGATTATTGCTACTCCGACTCTATTTAAAGTAAAAGAATTTCAAATTCTATTTAAAGTCTTAAAGTCCAAATGCAACCAAGACTATGAATATTGAATACCGTCTGAACTATAATACGTATATCTGTAAAGTTTAAAAGTCCCAGTCATTTGTTAACCAAATTGAGTGTGGAGGATCAATTGTACATCAAAAACATTCTTAAAATAAAAAGTTAAACAATTAACTACGACGCCTTAAAATGAAATAGGTAAAAAAATGATCAGAACAGATGAGTAATAAGAATAGTAATAATACTAATCAATATAATATATTGTAATGGATAAAATTCTAAAATGTGAATGACTCTCAACAATTATCAAGTTGATCCTTCGTTATCTGGTTATTTTGCAGGTCTTCTGTTTGGGGTCGGGGTATCCAGTGGAGGAGAGGCTATTTTGCATGCCTTGAATCGGTTTGTTGGGGCCCGTGGTAGTGACGTGGGTCTTTCTATGTTGTTGGTCGACTTCCAGAATGCTTTCAACTTAGTTGATCGTGTGACCATGTTACAGGAGGTTCGTCATCACTGACCGGTTCTATCCCGATGGGTGGAGTTTTTTTACTCTAGTCCTGCCCGTCTGTATTATGGGGAGCATAGCTTATGGTCTTGTCGGGGGGTTCAGCAGGGTGATCCTTTGGGCCCTCTACTTTTTGCTTTGGTGTTGCATCTTTTGGTGTGCAAGATCAGAGACTCTTTTGGCCTGAGTCTGCAGGCTTGGTACTTAGATGATGACACTATTTTTAGGGACACTTTGGTGGTGGGGAAGGTCTTAGATCTAATTATGGAGGATGGTCCTCGATATGGCCTTCATCTTAATGTTGATAAGACTGAGGTTTTCTGGCCTACCGAGGACCCCAGAAGTCGGCTTCCTGGTGTTTTCCCTCCTTCTATTGCTCGGCCTTTGCACGGTGTCACAGTTCTGGGTGGTCTTGTCAATGTTTGCCCCATTTTCGGCAATGACCTTGTGGTGAAGAGAGTGAATAGGACCATAACGCTTATGGATTCTGTTGCAAGGATTGATGACCCACAGTGTGAGTTTCTCTCCTGCTCCGGGTGTACTGGTATCTCTAAACTTTACTTTGCTTTACGTACTTGCTCTCCTCGTGTCTTTGCGTCGGCCCAGCTTACTTTTGATGAGGCACTTCGTTCTAACTTGGAAAGTACTTTCACTGCATCTGGGCCTGGTTTTGGGGATTGGCAGTGGCGGCTTGCCACCTTCCCTTTTCATTTTGGTGGGCTCGGGGTTTATGCTGCTGGGGATGACCTTCATTATGTTTTTTTGGCGTCCCGTTTGCAGTCTGCTGAGTTGCAGGCTACGCTCCTACGTCCTTCAGGAATCATTGTTGATGGCCCTACTTTTGATGATGCTTTGCGCGTTTTTAATGAGACCACGGGTTCTGATCTTCTCCGTGATCCTAGTGAAGTCGTTGCCCCTAAACTTATGAAGAAATTGGCAGATATATATTTTACGAAGGTTGCTGCTACATCGGACTCTGTTTTCTCCTTGACTCCACGGCAGGTGACATTATGGAAGTCTCAGCAGGGTGCTAACTCATCTGATTGGTTACGTTCAGTTCCTATTTCAGGGTTGGGGTAGACTATGAATGGAAGGACCTATCATAGTGTGCTTAGTTATCGCCTGGGTGTTCCTTTATTCTCGGTGTCTAGGCCATGTCCTTCTTGTTCTCGAGTCTTTGATGGTGATGTCTATGGGGATCATGTTGTCTCTTGTGCTGGTACTGTGGGTATTAAGCATCGGCACAACATTGTTCGCGACACCTTATTGGATATCTGCTTCAGGTCTGAGATTTATGTCGGGAAGGAGGTTGATATCAGTTTGGTTGATGGACATGGGAGGCCCCTTCGTCCGTCGGATTTGCTACTTTATTCTTGGGATGGAGGCGTTATGTGTGTGTCGATCTGACGGGGTCTTCCCCTTTGACTCAGTCGGGGATGTCAGATTTTGTGCCCTGTCGTGTTGTTGTTGATGCTGCTCAGCGTAGTTGTGCCAAGTACCGGAATTTATGCATGGCGGTTGGTTATGGTTTCCTGCCCTTGTCCTTCTCTTCGCTGGGGGAGCTCGATGCGGATGTTGTTGCTTTGCTCAAGCGGATTCAGAAATTCTCTGTGTCTCAGGATGTCGGGGCTCGTTATGCCGCTTATATTTTTTTCTAGACTTAGCTTTGCTATTGCTAAGGGAGTGGGCGCCCAGATTGTATCTCGGTTGCCCAATAATTTCTTGTAAACTTTGATTTTATCTTAATACAAGGCGACCACCTTTATAGTAGTAGTAGTAGTAGTAGTAGTAGTAGTAGTAGTAGTAGTAGTAATAATAATAATAATAATAATAATAATAATAATAATAATAATAATA
>VHZZ01016808.1:7047-23241 GCA_009801015.1 Silene noctiflora
TATATATATATATATATATATATATATATATATATATATATATATATATATATATATATTCATTCTTCGGAGATGATCTTGTAAACAACTTTCACTAATAAGCAATGTAAAAAATTTATCTTGGTGCCTAAGGGGTTCCAACCTTAGAAAGGGTTACGTCTATGTTAAAACGCATAAGATGTTTGTGAATTGTATTGTGTGCTCCACATTTCATGAATCTCAACCACTTCATGACCCATTTTGCTTTGTTTTAGCATGTTTCAAGGCCAAACAATTGTGAGCCTTATTGTCTCGTGCAACATTAATATTATGTTAAGTGTCAAAAATTCATAATCGTCTATATGCCTCCATAGTTTTGTAGGGAGTGATTGCCCGTGGAAGATGTGCTGGAAAGAAATCCGTCAATATATCAGTGAATAGGCAAGAAATGCTATCTTACAAGCTTCTTCATGGACCAGCAGTCATTGTTGCAGGGTTCTTTGCATTGCTGGCATTGCTGCTCTCGATCATTCTGATATTCCAACATCTTCGATCATATAGTAATCCTGCTGTATGTTCCATGCCTGTCTTTATTCGATAATTTAGTGCCTTTAGGTAAGATTTTTGCATGAATTTTCTGTATACAAGAGGGGACTATTCAAGTATAGTTCAGTAATAGGCTTAATGCAATGAACACTTAGCATAAGGAAGTCCCAACACATTCTTGTAGCTTTATCGATTTTGACTAGGATTCAGAACAGTCAGTAGGCTGATTTTGCAGTTAGCGTACAGGAAAATTTTAACAGTGAATTGTTTGTCTGGATTTAGCCCAAGTTCTAAATCGTGTTAGTGTGTAGATTATTCAATGTAGCTCATAGCAATTTACTGTTAAAAAAACAATTGACTCTATTACCGCTAGTTTTTTTTTTTTCTTTTCTTTGTTGTTTGAATATGTGTGGCAAAGACTCTTTTAATATGATACATATTCCTCAGGAACAAAAATGGATTGTAGCTGTGCTTCTGATGGTTCCAGTTTATGCAACTGAGTCAGTAAGTTTGATTGAACTTTTGCACAACAGACGACTTATGTTTAATGAGGTAGCAAATAGAGACACTAATCAGACCGCACAATTTTTTCGTGGAATATGACAATGTGTAAAAACCGTGAACATCAATGTCGATACAGGTACATGGTCTTGTCACTTATGTTATATTATCTCCGTGGGGTTCATCCTAGTTATTTTGTAGCATCTGACTATGGTGGTCAATCTATTTCATCTTTAAATATTTACTCTCCAAGTACACTTAAAATACAGTAAACTTTGTGATGTTAGATTTATCAAAATAGCAATTGTCATATCATACATTGGAGGACGTATTGTTTATGCATTTACTTGTACTGTGCCGTTCTATGTTTTTTCTTTTCCTGTTACCTTGGCTATTTGCTCGTTTGACCAGTGAACACTTTTTATCTAGTGTGGTGTTAGATGATTATTCTATTACTTACTTGAACATGACAAAAAAATTCTTATGGAACGCATCTGATGTCGAATTTGTCGTTCCAGATCATATCCTTATCTTACCCGAAGACTTCGCTGGCTTGTGACATCTTAAGGAATTGTTATGAAGCATATGCTCTGTACGCTTTTGGGAGCTATCTCATTGCGTGCCTTGGTAAGTTTCACAATTCTTTTTGTGTGTATCCCATTATGAAGATCATTCTAGCTTATGAGCCGTTCCTTGTCGCATAGAAGTTCACAAATTTAAGTTGAGAGTACGTTTTTATGGTGATTATTTTGCCTTGTTCTTTTCATTGAAGATGTCTGTTTATAGTGGAGCCAGAGATTCGCTTTTGTTTAGAGTATGTATGATGGGAACAAAGACAAAAAGACTCATTAAACTATACGCGATTCTTATATTATAAAGTTATTAGGACGATACAATTCTCCATGCTAATTCAATTATAGGTCATGACAGATCTCTTTTCATTTTCAATAAAGAAATCCTCATATTTTGCCATAGTAAGAAGCCAATGTGGCATTAAGGCATTGAGGTGATGTAGTTCTTTTCATTGAAGATATCTTATTTCAGGTGGAGAAGAGAGAGTTCTTGAACTATTAGAGAATGAATCAAGAAATGTACTGAAGAAGCCACTGCTAGAAGAAACAGATGGAAAATCGAAGTCGCGTAATAGAAAATTTTGCAACTTCTTTCTTAAACCATGTGCACTTGGAAAGCGATTGTTTTCAATCATCAAATTTGGTCTGGTGCAATATGTAAGTGAGATATACTTTATTCTTGTAGCCTGTTGGTGCTTCAAAATAAGTTTCTGACTAACATGAGCTTAGTAAACCAGATGATTCTGAAGACAGTTTGTGCATTTCTGGCTTTTCTTCTGGAAATCTTTGGCGTATATGGTGACGGGGAGTTCAGGTGGCACTACGGGTATGCTAGCCATGAACTTGTCATTTTCTGTAGTTTTTGATGATGCAAGCAAATTTTTCAAGTGAAAACGAGTTTGTATCACGAGTGGTATTGACAAAGAATATAATATGATCCTCACAGTATGCAAATATACGGAGTACTATTTAATGAGATATCATGGTCAATGGTCATAAAACTCAATACCACCTTTCGGAACCTATCACTTTCATTATTTAGGTATTTAGTTCGGGCAAAAAATTTATTGTACATAGCTCTGAATTTTTATATCAGCTATAATCTTAATTTCAGGTACCCGTATATTACAGTTGTATTAAATTTCAGCCAAATGTGGGCTTTATATTGTCTAGTTCAGTTTTATAATGTGACTCATGAGAGACTCAAAGAGATTAAACCGCTTGCTAAGTTTATAAGCTTCAAGGCTATCGTGTTTGCAACCTGGTGGCAAGGTGTAGGAATTGCTATATTGTGTTCTCTACGAGTTTTGCCAAAAGAGGGGAAGTTTCAGACTGGGTTGCAAGATTTTCTCATCTGCATTGAAGTACGTCTCTTGCTTTACATTACCCAATACTTCACTTTGACGGGTCAATGTGACATGATATTCGAAAATTCGTTTTAGACGAGAAAAATAGTCTATTAACCATGTCTTGACTCTTGACACTTCAAGTGAATCCAAGTAACATGGGTGTCTGGTTGATGGTTAAAAATGAACTCCATACATACACGACGTATAATAGAGCCTGTTATAAATTACCAACTTATTTTTTTCTCTGCAGATGGCGATTGCAGCTATAGCCCACACTTACGTTTTTTCTGCAAAACCTTACCATTACATATCATTGTCTGAGTATGGAGAAATTACTGCTCATTCTGAGAAAACTGTGGTAGATATGGAGGAAGGGAATGACAAGGGGCCAACCGTGATTGAGAAGACGGAAACCGAAGTCAAAGCTCCTGGGACAAGCATCAAAGAAAGTGTCCAAGACATTGTAGTCGAGGGTGGTCAACAGGTATGCATATCTACGACTTCTTTCACCCCATCTATATTCTCCCTTTTAACTGTGATGGTTAGTTGACGTTAACTTTGGCCAATGGTTTTTCATAGTACACTAACGAAAGGTTAACAACTTTTTTAAAATGATTATATGAAAATAGTTGTTTTGATAATCCAAATGTGACAAATTTTATATTGGATCTCGACAAATAATAGGGAGGAATTAATAGTGAAATTCGACCAGTTCACCAACAAAGTCAATTGGGAACAATGTAAATGGAATGAAGGTGTCAGGAGTACTAGCAAACCCAGAGGCTGGTCCATCTGTATTTACTTGGGGTCGTGGGACATTAGAATCAATTTTTCTACGCATTTTCCTCAACTACAGCGTTGAAAATTTGTAAATATAGTATGTTATATGATAATGACTGATCTTTAATCGAATCTATAAACAATTTTTTTTTTGGCTCCAACCAGTACTAATAAGTACTAAAGCTATCTGTCCTTTATAGAGTATCTTATGTTTGAACTCTCTAAATCACTAACGAAATTGATGACAGGTTGTTGAGGATGTAAAACTAACGATAAATCAGGCGATGAAGCCCGTCGAGAAGGGCGTAACGAAAATACAGGAGAGCTTTCATCACATAACAGTGGGTTCTGATGACAAGAAAGGTTCTGAGGTAGAGACTGAGGAATGCATTGAGGAAGATGATCAAGGTGGTGAGCTTCATGTACATTCAGAACAGATGACAGTCTCTGAAAATGTGAATGTCACTGAGAAGTAGCCAGATTGTATTGTATTCCGTGCACCTTGTCAATATACTGAATTACTGTTTGTTTTAGCTATGATAGGAGAGAGAACTTGAGATATTGTTACTTGCAAGTTACTTATCTCAGATTTATTGTCCACTACCTCACCCAGGCAGGGCCTCAATGACTTCAAATTGCTGGGATATCGGGTTGGATGTAAGCATTTTTATTGCAGTGTTACCAAAGTGGCTGTTGGTATGGAGTATATGTGTAGTAATTTTATAATTTTATAATTGTATGATTACCCTCTTGGGAGTTGGGACTCAATCGGAATTGGGACTCAAACCATGGATCAGCCGTAGTTCGGACGAGTAGAACCCTCATCGGTGTTTTGCAGTTGCTGCAACAAGATTTGCTCCCAGCGGTTGGTCTCCTGTAGTACTTGTTACATGCTTACATGTATAGAACTATAGAAGTGATGAAGTGATGGAACTGAGGTTTATAGCATAGAATGAGGTTTATACAATAGATGTTTCAATTTGCATTGGAATAACTTGTTAACAGAGAATAAGATTGGTTTATATATATACACAATACTTTATTGAGCTGTTGTGTTAGCATAATAAAACCTCTAATTAAGAATTACCATAGTAATTTTTTGTCAGTCTTGATCGAGGGTTCGATCATTCAGTCCCTATGCATTGCAAAATCTTCACAAGGCGTACATTAAAACTTCATTCTTGATTTCATACCATCTTTACTGCTTAGGTTGTACGTATACAGGAGGAGGTGATTTGGATGATAAAAGTTGCCTCAACAATCAAGTTAACAGACTGCTAATCCAATGACAGATGCAAACTTGCTCTCGGACAGCAAAGGGATCGCAATTCATCCATCACTTTTCTCTATAAACAGTATAACGACCTTTAAACAATATGCTACCTTACGTATAAAGCTGAATATATATAGTTTACTTACAAAATAAATAATAACTACCAAAATCAATTGACGCAGCCTATACACACACAGAATCAAAGCGTTTCTCAGAAGCAAACCACTTATCAATCATTCCCGGAACAGCAAATGGCTGAACAGCATTCAAGGCAGCCAAAACAGGCTAACGCAGTGCAAGCCTGAGTGAGAACAATCGCACATTGATTGCTCATCTTGGAGCATATCTGTATGCAACACATACAACAACAGTATCCGCACATTCTCGTGCAGCAATCCGATGCTGCCTTGACTATGATCTCAGCTGCTTCCGGTGGTTTTGGTTCGTTAAATCCAGGAGATATGTTTTCTGTCGTTGCCTTCACGTTTCCGAATCCGATGCCTATGTTTTTCAGTACTTTGACTTTCTTTGGCTTGGGCTCTGTACCAGCTGCTTCCCCTTTCCTAGGTGGTTTTTTCTGATCACAGTAAAGTTGAAAAATTGGTAGTATAGGCCACACAACCGACAAAGGAAAATGAAGTTACCAATCCCTCTTTTTAGCATCAGTTAATGAGAATGAGGCAAACTAGAAGAAACCTTGTTAAAAACAAAAGTTTTCATCCCCAGATGTTCTCTGCGAAATTCTGAAATGTAAGGGGTTCTAAACTTCTAACCCATTATTTGTACCACTGTTGCATGGTTCGTTTCATCAGTTCAAGGAACATGCTCGAGTTCATAGAACACTACTGGGTTTAGTATAAAGAATTTTAGTGACCTAGTTAAGTAAAATTGTGACTTGTGAGTGCCTATCCCGATATGAGCGTTTTAGTTTCCGGATCGGTCGCCCGCGCAACAATGTAATCCAAACGACAAAAACAGGAATACTAGTGAAAAATTCGAGTATCAGATAAGGTATAGCAAAGACTACAAAACACAAGAGTAGGAGTAGGAAAGGTGTCGCAATACCTTCTTAGCTTCGGAGTCTGCCTCTTTTTTCAAGGTCTCGGTTACAAATAAGGCCATAGATGTATACTCTGAGACAATGCTATTCCGGATGCTCATATTTGCTACCTGCCAATTCATTTCATTCAGTCTACAATCATTCCCATAAATTATAGAAATAGCCATCCCGAAGCCAATCATGCTATTGTAGCTCTGATAATGTAATTTATGAATAAAGCCCAGTTAAAAGAGACGCAAACTTTTTCAAGGACGTACAGCATCATAGAATGATTCACGACATCAACCAATGAATTGGATGCATAAGAGAACCAAACAAATATAACGGCAGCATGAATCAAGGGAAACCCAAGATGACCCAGATAAAATACCAATGCACGAGAAGTTTCTTGCCCAACTCCTTATTAGTAAAAAAAAAAAAAAACATACGGTCCTTGAGCATGCTGAATTGCTGATTGTCAAAGGCGGTAACTCCCACAACTCAATTTTTTTAGATATTGTATTATATCAATCTAAACTTTGGAAAATCTAAAATAAATAAACATACTTCCCAGCTCTTTCTAGAAAAGTGGTACAATATGATACGATGTTCCCGAATTCTTCATACGAAAACTTCAGCGCATGTAATCATATCAGATATTTTAAACACTATGTTGAGATATTGTTTACCAGAGCAAAATATTGCATAGCATGAATATAATGTCAGTGTGTGTAATCACATCAGATATTTTAAACATCAACATTGTAAGAAATTGTTTAGCGGATCATAGGTATGAAATATGCAGATTCACAAACATTATTTATACAATACATATAGATGTTTCTAGAATTCTCGAGGCAATGTAATCTCGGATGGTCACAGCCAAAGCGACATACCTTTGACTCAAGTTGTTTACTCTCTAAAAACCATGCTTGAGAGGTGTATATAATTATTTGCTGCAAGGCCAATATCTGTAAAATACAAATGCCAACAAGAAATGTTAAGAGAGTAGAAGTCTGATAAAAAAAATTCAAATCATTTGATGAGCTCAACCCGTGCTCCATTACAAAGCTGTAAAAAGTATAAACATCCACTTTTTAATTTTGGAGGCATCCAAGCTATTAAAGCAGCAAGCCAGCCAAATAATTAAGTCGTTAAATTTACCAAATGGCTCATTTTGAATTACAATGTCATAAAATTTCATGGAAAAACAGCATCGCTCTGACAAATCTCAGGAACTGATTTAAACTTAGTCCCTCAATAGATAAGCTTCGTGAAAGAATATGCGACCAAATGTACTTCTGGTGACAGGAGGAAAAAGGGCTGTGTACTATTAATTCATATTATGGCACACCTAATACCCCCCAAGTTTGAACACTACACTTGATGACTTGATAAACCAAGCTTTTGTTTGCCGTAGCATAACGGTAGAAAATACATCAATTAATAAACACAAAACAAGCAGATCAGGACAATAGCAATATCTTACTCTTTCAAGAGGTATTCCCTTTGCTTTGGTGACCTTCAAATCCACTTCATATCTCGTCATGTCTGAAACAATACCGCTCACTTTGACCACGTCAGGAAAGTCTCCTTTATACCTTCCCGATATTATCAGTGGGCCTTCTGATGAGAGGTCTGGCACACTTGTCGGATATATCTGAGGTTTCAGTTGGAAGTAAACAGATCATAAGACAAGCTCACCAAAAAAAAAAGGCAAACTAGCAGGAGGTAAATTACATCTCAGGCAGAGAATAATAAAACGAAACCAGCAGAACGACAGCAGCAGAAAATACATTCTAGTTTCTACATAAGTAGCCAAATACAGTGTCTAGGGTATTGGACTTGGCTGCGCTATTTTTTGAGAAATTGTTAGTTGAGACCCACAGGCTTTGCAATCTTATCATATAGGATGCAATCATATGTGATTTTTCTATATAAGACCCAACTAATCTTTAACAATGGTTCTTAAGTCTTACATATTCATGCCCTAAATTTTTAGCTATGCCAATGCGTCATAGAAACCAATCCTTCTCCCTTGACTTTCGGATAAAGTGACAGAGGAAATTGACAAGACATTTAAGTTTCAATATTCCAGTGTAATTGTGCAAATTTTAAGCTCATGTCTACTCCATGCGATCTCCGATCCACATTGTGCCAATCATTTTGTCTACACAGACAGTGGCTCACATATATAGTTTTAGTTCCAACATAAACTGCTCAATTGATCTCATATGCAAACTAAACAAACTAGTTGCATATCACTCAGTCACTCACTGTTGATTGACAAATCGCGGCTTACAGAATACTATGCGACTGTTTTCAAGCATAATTCTTCATTTATTTAGGGTTGGTTCACAAGAAAACTTCTCAAACAGATTTGTGCTGATTTAAGTTACAAATCACAATTTATGGCGTATCTATCAATCTATAATGGTGTTTGTTAAAAGCATGTGAGGTAAACCTATCATTTAGCTTATTGTTTATTTCATAACATGCACTCACCACTTACGGCACACTATCTACTCTGTCTAGGATATCCAAACATAGAATCTCCTGAGACAATGTCATGAAGTATCAAAGTCCATAAAATAGAAGACAAAGGTGTACCTCAACATCATTAAGTTCATCTAATGCGTCAAAGGTCATATTTGCAAATAGAGCTGAAGAGGCTTTATTAATCAGTCTCTGGAACCGAGTCTCTATGCCATCTGCAGAAACAATAAACAAGGATTTTACAACCAGAATAGACATGTCTTGTACAATACTGTATCCGGCTAATATTAAAAATTAAAATGCATATAATAACAATTGAGACTCAATGGTTAATATGTTGACATCCAAGTAATGAGAACAACTGCCAAACTTGCCCGAAGAGGAAAAATCGGGGGCTTTCTGTCAAAGTACTATAATTTAAAATTCAGTTGTACATTAAATATTACAGAAACATAAGGTAAAGAAAACAGACTGGCTTGTCGGAAAAGTAAAAAAAAATAAGTGCATTATGTCAGAGTACTATGATGTATGATCACAAATTATGATAAATTGATAACTCTTCCCCTCAAACCAATAGATAAAAGGATGCCTTAGAGTCAATCACGGAAGTAGAATAATAAAGAGAAGCTGATTGTCATGACTAACTGTAGAAAAAACTAGAAACAAATGGAAAAAATTATTTCACAAAGCAACTAGCGGCTAAATTAGAAAGTAAAGACCGCTTAAACTGGTATCGAACATCCTTCACAGCTTTGGTGATTTCACAAATGAAAAATTTATTTCACAGAGCAACTAGCGACAAACATATTGGCTAAATCAGAAAGTAAAGACCGCTTAGACTGGTATCGAACAAACATACAGGCTACAGCCACAGTAACCAACCTGTCTCATAGGCAGCATCATAAAGGCCTCGTCCAATCATTGCCAGCATTCTCAAAAAGTAATGATTACAATATAAACCTGCATTTCACAAGGTGACAAATTGGAATTAACCAATTAAAAAATAAAAAATTACACATTTCTAGAAATAGAGACACCAATTTGCTTCATCATTCAGAAATCAGCTTAGCAACCAGATAATGGTTTGAGGAGGTTGAAACAGAAATACTCTTTCATAGTTTCATTACACTAATAGAGAGACTCTTTATAAAAGACTCACCAACAAGACACCTGCACAACCTGAGTAACTTCACGCCTAAGTAAACAGACAATAAAGCATGCAAAAACCACAAAGAAAAAGACTCACATGAACTTATCTAGCTATTTAAGTGTGCCTCACTGTAGTGACGGTTACAGTAAGTAGGGAAAAATTCATAATGTGCTGCTTTTTTGCAGCCTAGTAACTTCATAATGTGAAGTTCTACTTATTTCACAAAATATAGATTTCCTCGTCCTTGGACACAGCAATTTCTGTCCTGTATTTTCCTACATGATGGTAATTAATTTCTGTCCTATATTTTCGTATATGAGTGACACTTTTAATGTTCAACTTTCAACTGACAAGATCGCATCATTGAAAACCAACCAATGCACAAATATTCTTTGAATTTCAATCTGAGAAGGAAGTGTTTTATCTACCAATGCCAAAGGTATGTATGCGCGGACATATTGATTTCATATTGGATAGATGGCTCTTCACATTGTTACATATACGTCTCTCATCTTCAACAGCCCCATCAGTGATCATAATAACCATAGGTAATGCGTCACGTGTATCTGACAACATCTCCAACGCCTGCGAGAAAAACAGGATGATTAATCCACGTCTATCAGTGGAAGAACATGAAGAATACACTATATCTGGGTCAACTCAATATTCTGTCAAAGAATTTTGTTACAGCTCAACAGAACTGTGATAGAAATTTATTGGATTCCACTCCGGACAAATTAGAATCATTAACGTAGCAGCTCATAGTAATCACAAAATTACTTGGTTGAGATCGTATGTCTCTCAATTTTTCGCGACCCTTTGTATTTTTCATAACCCTTTTATTGCCCAAAGTGAATTCATAATGAGCAAAACCATTTTATCGTACATAGTGACTATTTATTACCGTATCATTTTATATCATTCGTGATCACCGACTTATTACTTTTGGAACCTTTTTATTCTAAATTGTGAAATGATCTCACAATAAGCTCTCATGAGACTTAAGAACGACAGACGCAGCTTGTCCTCCCTCTCCCACATTCTCTAAAAAAATATTCACCGTTACCAACATCAGCTAGGGAGTAGAGCCGACCATCTACCAACATTGGTGGTGGTAAACCCCAAATTTTATTTTAAACCCTAATGTTTACTCCCTCCATAATTTTATAACTTCCTACTTCATTTGTTACAAAAACTAAGGAAGCCGATAATGTGAGGTTAGTTGAAGAAAGATACAGGGTAACGAATGATATTGAACAAAACAGACAGAAGGGAGAAAAGATTCAAAGTAGGATTTTTAAGGTGGACAATTTTTAAGAGAAAAGTAGGGAGTTTAAAAGTGGATGGAGACGGTAGTAGATTTATGTTTGAAATAACTCTTCCTTCCCCTTGGGAGTATTTTCATCTGTGGTTGGGTTTCATCTCTTCATATGAGACGTTTGAGAACTCTTATCAAGAGAATGTGAAAGATCAGACAACGAATGTGTAGGAGATAAAAAGTCCCTAAATGGGAATTATGTAATTAACACCACCCCATAGTAAGCCTGTTACAGGAAATTCTGATCAGTAACTGAAGACAAACCTTGTTTAATGCAAGAGAAATGTTGGTGCCATCTCCTGCAACAAAGTTGGTGTCAATCCACTGCACAGCTTCTTCGATTGTTTCTCTACTAGCAATCTTCGTGGATAATGAGAAGGGGCAAATATCTCCATTAAAACCTATTATGTTAAATGAATCTTGTGGATTAAGCTCAGATAGAGCATCACATAATGCTCTTTTTGTTGTCTCGAGTGGCTTTCCTTGCATGCTTCTACTAGTATCAATAACATAAATAATTTTCCTGGGAAAAACCTGATAAGTGGCAAACCTATTTGAAATTAAATAGCAAATAAAGAAGAGATTTGCACGACAGAGAGAAAACTGGAAGGACAAATAAGATATAAGATTAATGTGCAAGACTCAGAGCCACACATATCTTGATGAGATGACTAAGAATGGGTCAAAAGTTGAATCTAAAACTAAAACAACCAGCACCCAGCAGGAATCCTTTCGCAGCGTTAATATTTCTTACCAAACTGAACAAGGACTGTCTAACTACCATTGTACTCCAAATTAGTCATATGCTTGAGAATAATAGCAGAAAGACATATTAGAGCATCCCAATTCCCAAACTCAATTTCAAATCGAGAGGGATAGTTGAACTTTAAAACTTCAATCAGACATCAATGTTTCAAGTCCAAACCTTTTTGTTTCGACGGGTTCCTGGAAGAATGTGCATGCAAAAAATATCTCGTTGATCAATATCATCCACTGGCGGAGATTGAAGAAGCACGCTGCCTGATATATGACTACAAGGAACCTGGCAACAAACAACAGAATTAGGAAACAAAATGAATGCAAATTGGTGTTCAAAGATACACAAGTGTAAATGAATCTAAAGCGCTATTGTCTTGGAAAATTGTTAGCTTTGGATTAGAAATATTACACTGTATGAGAAGCTAAAGTCCATACTTGACCACGAAAGAACATCTGATTCATACAAGAATGAAAGACTATCGACTTGCCGCCTTCTTTCCTGAAGTAGGAATAAATTAATCAAGAAACCACCCCTTACATCACTAAATCATACGGAGTAATGAATACGAAAGTGAAGAGTACCTTTAAAGGGTGACTGACAATCTTACACACGACTTCGCTTTCACTACCTGGGTGGACATTCAACTGTATTCTCTCCCTTTTTGGTATCTTTTTGCTTGGAGGAGTCACGTACTCTGGAAAAGAGAATGGGATACACAGAGAAAATTCACCATCATGATACAATAGCTTCTGTGACCAACTAATTTTAATAGAAACATTGGTTCCCCCATCAACCTATCAAAGATAAAGCACATATAAGGTTCGTTGCCTGACAACAGAAAGATTTGGTAAAATCTGGCGGAATAGACTTTGCACCTGAGGAATAGTTAACAAGAATATGTCAGGCCTTAGAAGTAGACCATCATCAGCCCCTAAGGCATTTTCCTCATCCCTTTTATCTTCTGTAGCAACTAGCTGAGTATGATATGATTTTCGAGGAATATCAATCTCAACACTATGAATAGAACCCTGTCAGGCAGATAATAATACATTATTTGAGAATAGCAGCGGAAACACAATAGTGGAAGCATACTAATTAACATTAAGCAGATAATAATACACTGACGTTCGAGAAGATCATCCCATATCAGCATTTATAATCAGTTTAACACAATGTGGCCACACAAATGAAACAGCAAGCAAACAGAAGTGGACAATAGTTGTAAAGTTTTAACCAATTACAAAAGGCGTGTGATTTGAAATTCTATTCCAAAGATGCAGCTACTCATATGTTAAAACATTGAAATCAAGTCCACTAGCAGCATTTGATTTTATCCAAAACCAGTCAAAACACCAACTGAAGAAAATGGAACAATATGATGAAAAGTGACCCCTATAAGACAGTAGAATCACTAAATGAACCGCCACGAATAAAAAAAATTTGTGTATGAGAGGTCGCTAATAAACATAGTCTATACATAAGCTATGATGTACCTCTTCACGCATCAGATAATAGATCCAGTTTTAGCTAGCCCCTACAATGCCACTTTTGAGGAAAAGCAACAACACACTCCGCAACCAGAATCCCGCTTAATACTTGTAATAACTAAACTAAAATGACTCCTTACAGACTCAAAGACAAAATATCACCAACTTGGCAGTCCAGAATGCTCAAACAATTAGAGCCCTTTCAGACTAATGTCAAGCTCAGGCCTCACAGTTTTATACTTCTATGTTTCAGAAGTTGTGGCTAAGATTGTAGAGAACCACTCCCTCCATCCCGCTCATTTGTTTACCTTTAGTTTTGGCACAAAGATCAAGCAAAGGAGAGAGGACTATTTGTGGTGGTGGTTAGTGGATGACAAGTAGACCATAATAGGTGTGTATATGATCAAATTACCAACAAAAACCTTCCTAATATAGAAAGTTAAACAAATGAACGTAAACATGAACGAGATACACTAAAAATGAATAGGTAAACAATGACCGGGACATTAGGGGAAGTTAAATTTTTCAAGCTACTCAACTAACTCAAGACCACTCGGAATGAGTGCTAAATTACTCAAATTTTATTGGTTGTGAAATTATTTTAATTAAAGGTAAATAGGAAATTTGTACGAAGTGAGTATTACTATTTGAGGCAATTAAATAATGTCAAGATATTACTATATTGGACCGGAGATGTGACACTACTCCCACAACAACAACAACAACAACATTACCCTAACACGGTGCGTCTCCCGCAAATTGTAAGGTAAGGGGACCTCAATTAATTATTAATTGATCAATCAATGAAACAGGAACAAGAAATAAAACATACTTGCTCGCCCATGGGAACGGCGAGACGACAATCAACAGTCTTACTCCCCATAACACAGTGAACCCGCCACTCTCCGGCAACGGTAACAAAAACTGTATCATCCAAATACGAATCAACCTCCAACGAAACCCGATTCATGTGAAGCGGAATCAACGCAGGAGGATCACATCGGCCGTATACATAAGGCTGGTAGCTGGGAATATCGGGATTATCGACGACAGCAGGATCGGTGACGACGGCGTATAACGTGGCGGCGGTCGGAAGGTATGTATTCGGCGATTTAGACATGGGCGGAGGCGGACGCGGAGGGGCAATTGATCGGTCTTTGCCGTAGTAGAGACGCTTAGAGAGTTTGAGTCCTTCTTCAACTGCTTCCATGAAGGATTCTTGCGCCATTGATATGATTGTTGAAGGTGATGAAGATGATGGAGATTATGGTGATGGAGATGATGAGGGATTTTAGGTGGTGTATGGAGAGTTGAGCTGGGAAACAGGGGATTTTTGTGTGAAAAGATAGAGAGAGATGTGGAAAAGACAGTTGGGAGAGGAAAGGTCAATGATTATTGATTTGTTAATTTAATTGACATTTGATTTGTTGTTCATTACTTATCTTATCTTCTACAGTAAATACAATTCTACAAATTAATTGTTTTCAGAATTACTCCATACTTCCAAAAGTATCACAATTCTTCAATTCAATAATATAAATAAATCTCTAAATAGAGAGATTTAGATGGAAAGGGAGGGGAAGGGAGGGAATTAAAAGGATGAGAAATCCCTTGTTTTAATAGATTGAGGGTGTGTTTGGATTGAGGAATTTAGAGGGAAAAGAAAAGGAAGGGAAAGTAGGGGATTTAAAATCCCTTGTTTGGATAGCAAATGAGAGTGTAGTTAAATGGAGGGGGAGAGATTTGGAGGGATCTAATTTCCCTTCTCCAAGCCTAATCAAAATCTCTCCACAATAGGCAAGATTTGGAGGGAAATTATATCCAAACACCCACACTCCATTTCCCCTTCCCTTCTCTCCCTTTCCCTTCCCTCCTTCCCCCTCCCCTTCCTTTCCCTCCACTTTTGCTATCCAAACACACCCTGAGAGTAGAGGGAAATGGAGGGGGAGGGATTTGGAGGAATTCAATTTTCCTCCTCTAAGTCTAATCAAAATCTCTTCACAATAGGCAAAATTTGGAGAGAAATTGTATCCAAACACCCACATTTCATACCCTCCCCTCCCTCCCTTCCCTCATTCCCATCCCCTCCCTCCCCCTTCCCTTTTGCTATCTATAGTACTCCCCGTGCGGTCATTTGTTTATCTTTATTTTGATATAAAGATAAGGAAAAAGAAGAGGGACAATTATTTGATGATAAATAGACAAAATTGAGTATAGAGGATCAAATTGTTCATCAAAAGCATTTTTAAAATAGAAAGTTCAACAATTGTCTGAGACATCCAAAAATGAAATAGATAAACAAATAATTAGACAAATCGAGAGAGTATTTGTTTTAGATAATAATAATACTACCGAGGGAAATGGTGGAAGGTATTTCCGAAACAACCACCTCGTAGAAATGGAAAATATTATTATTATTCTCAATATGTATTATTATTATTATTATTATTATTATTATTATTATTATTATTATTATTATTATTATCAATATGTATTATTATTATTATTATTATCAATATGTATTATTATTATTTTTTTTTTTTTTTTTTTGCATAGGATCTTCTCATTAAATAAAGCATATGTGGGGGTACAGATCCTTAGTAATTCTACAAGGGAGTCAGTGTGGCCACCTAGCTAAAAACCATGTAAACACAACAGTACAAACTCAATTAAATTTTGGACCTAAGATAGACTAAATATTGGACACGCTAAAGAAGGGCAGCAGAAGGGGAATAAAGGCCTTGAAATATCCTTCTGTTCCTTTCTTTCCAAAGCAGATAGATAGTGCACAGCCAAGCACACCTGCGTTGTTTTTTAGCAGGACTCTTCCCTTTGTTGTAGCGTGTAAATCATCTCAAGGTCTGATGTAGCTGAGGAAGAGGAGGAATTCCAAGCCACAAAGTTGCAACAGTCCATATTTGAGCAGAGTAGGTGCACTGGAAGA
>VHZZ01016816.1:12473-27458 GCA_009801015.1 Silene noctiflora
GGTATTTTTGCATAGGTGTGCGATAGCCTATCAACTGTTATATTTCTCAGATTATTGGTATTCAAAGTTTGTGGTGTCGTTACTGATATTGTATTCATTTCTTATTATTCAAGAGGATTATGAAGTGCTGCAGAACCTTGGAAAGGGAAAATATAAATGAGGTATTCATCTACTGGTTTACGTTTTCTGACTATTAGTTTACATTATTGAATTTCAGGTTTTAATTATTTCTTCCTCAACTTTGGGATTTATGTCTGGAATAAATTAAAAGTATGGTTTAGTGTTTTTTTAACTGTCTTTGTTTGATGAAAAGTGTGAATTGAGGCAACTCTGAAACTTTTTGAATTTCCAAGGTTATTTTATTCACATTTTTGCATGGTTAAGCTGTTATTTTCATATGTATGTGTCTAATGAATATGGCTCATATAGTCCCAAGATGAAAGTGCCTATTTGTATCAGATTAAATTTCAAAATTTGTCGTGAAAAAATCGGATTTCTTAATATATGACTTTGTTGGATATATGTTTGTACTGGCATCCTTTTTGTTTAGCAATCTTGTGAATAAACATTTCCAGGGAAACTTATGTGTGTCATATTATGTCTTAGGCCTCATGGATGTTTATTTTCCTGCCAATTTTAAAGAGAGACGCTTAACATTTGTAGTTACTACCTTTCATACATTGTAAGGTTACATTAGTTTGGTATCTGACATGTTTTTTCCCCCCAAATTATTCTTATATGAAACGGTGCCATATAGCTGCAAATTGGTAGGGCGTCTACCTATCTTGTACTAGGAGAAGGAAATTAACACCTTCTCTTTTGGCAGCCAGTCTTTAAAAAACCTCAGGTCCCCTTATTGTTTCTCGAACTGTTAAATTTGTGCCTTTCATGTAACTTATAACCACTCACTCTTATTTCCCTTACCCTAAACCCTCCCACACCCATTTTCAACTTTTCAACTCTAAATAAAATAAATAAAATTCCTACGATTTCTCCTTCCTCATCGAAGAAACCAAATCATCACCAGCGCACCCGTCCACGCCATTGTCGCCTCATCATGGTAAAAACGTCCGGTCTGTGAATATTTATCAAGGTATGCTAACTGATCTTCCGATGTTTTCCTTTTCTGATTTTTTTTCTTTATTATAATTATGAATTCAAAAATTATAATATATTTAAATACAATTTTCTTAACGATTAGTATGCCATCTGGGTTTAGCATGTTGTGTATGAATTTAAAGGGATTGTTGTTTTCTATCTTGATTTTGTCTTATATAATATATCATCTGAGGTTTGCATGTTGTGTAATGTGGATGAATTTAAAGTGATACAAACATCTGACTAAACCAGTATCTTGTGCAGGTGCAAAATAATTTCTTTGTTAATTAATTTTCGGGAGAGTGGAAGAGGTTGTGCGGTATACTATGGCTTACATGATGTTCAAAGTTTAAAAGAGCCAATCGATTACAAAACTCATCATTCACATGAATGCTAATTCGTATTTAATATACTAATGACAAGTAGTGGTTAATTAGAAACAACAATGCACGATTAGTTGGCTTTGCTAGTGGTTAAAAAAACGATTGTTTGATACACTTTTTTACTGCTTTTAATAATTATTCAATACAAACATCAACCTTAAGTCTGTCATTTAAGTTCAACGTTATCTGAGTAGCAATTAATGTTACAGAATGATTGAGTCTGGGCATAATTTAGACAATATATTCATTCTGAGCAAGACTTAATGGAGTCGAAGATTAAGAATATGATTGAGTTAGGGGTACGGGTTTTGACTGTTATATTTCTCGTATTATTGGTATTCAAAGTTTTTGGTGTCGTTACTGATATTGTGTTCATTTCTTATTATTAAACAGAATTACGAAGTGCTACACAACCATGCAAAGGGAAAATATAAACGAGGTATTCATCTACTGGTGTACGTTTTATGACAATTAGTTTACATTATTGAATTTCTGGTTTTAATTATTTCTTCCTCGACTTTGGGACTTATTTCTGGAATAAATTATATATATGGTTTAGTGTTTTTTTGACTTTCTTTGTTTGATGAAAAGTGTGAATTGAGACAACTCTGAAACTTTTTGAATTGTCAAAGTTATTTTATTCACATTTTTGCATGGTTAAGCCTCTATTTTCATATTTATGTGTCTAATGAATAGGGCTCATATAGTCCCAAGATGAAAGTGCCTATTTGTATCAGATTAAATTTCAAAATTTGTCCTGAGAAAATCGGATTTCTTAATATATGACTTTGTTGGATGTATGTATGTACTAGCATCCTTTTTGTTTAGCAATCTTGAGAATAAACATTTCCATGGAAACTTATGCGTGTCACATTACGTCTTAGTTGCAACTGTCATCTGAAGAGGAGAATGACGACAACACCCTTTCTCTATCTCTCTCCGATGTTATATATTAAACCTGTGAACTAACAGTTGCAACATTACATTGTGACAAATGGAAACTGTGAAATTTATGCGTTTTCATTATAGTGACTGTGGGATTATTGTTATTGTTATTGTATTGTTAGTATTGTTTATATATTTCGCTTTTGATATAGACTGCATGTCAACTTAACTTGATTTTTAACTACTATTTATTTTAAAATATTGCAGTTTTGATACCATTTGTCGAGCTTCACAACACCGGGATGATGCATGCCTAAGGAGTAGAAATTGATTCTGAGGCCATTGGTTTACTTAATGTCATTGCCGACCAGCTTCAGGTAGTCGATACTCTTACGTGATTTTCTTTCATTTTTTGTGGTCAAATTCTTGTATGCGACGGTCAGCCATTTGATTTACGCTACATTCTGAGCGTTTCTTGTATGCTGATGCTATCTTATATATGAAACCTGGTGTTGGCTTGTAAAAAGCTGAAGATGACAAGGACGTTGAAGTAATTCGAAAACTGGGCAATAGTTAGTAGAATGGTTGAGTGTTGGTTAGTTGTTGAATGTGATGTGGAGAAGGTATTGAATTTAATAATGTCACAGGAGACTTTTCAGAATATAGTCAACCCTCCCCAAAAGTTGACTCCTAGAAGGGAAACAGTGGCTAACAAAAAAAATGCAAATGCTTCTCATACAGGGGGGACCACATAAGCCTTCTCCCACTTCTGAAACCCTAGGGAATCTAATGAAAAATCCTCCAAAAAAGCCAACACTCCTTCTAACACATCTTTGAATACATTTACTTCTGATACAGTAAATGAACCACCTCCAAAAAACATTGAAAAAACTACCCAAGACACTTCAGCAATCAAAAACAGTGGTTTAGACTTCACTCTACCTTCTTATGATTTCACTCAAAACTCCTACGACTTCAATGACATAAGAATATCAGATCTGTTTGATTCTTATGAGGAAAGTGCATATAAAGCTGGTTTGTCTTATAACTTTCAAGATGGTAACAAACCCTAATGTGACAAGTAACATACTTGTTTTCCAGAGAGTTTTTATCTGTTTTGATGCACTGAAAAACAGATGGATTGAAGGATGCAGGAAGGTCTTATGTATTGATGCATGTTTTTTGAAAACATTTTTGGGGGGCCAGTTGATTGGGGCAATTGTTAGAGATGCCAATGAACAAATGTACCTTGTAGCATGGGCTGTAGTTGAAAGGGAAAACAATGACTCTAATGAGTGTTTTTTTCAGCAACTTAAGGAAACTCTTGGAGAAAGGGATGGAGTTGGATGGACAATCATTTTAGATAAACATCAGGTAAATTTATATCTTGCAAGAACTGTTCTAATTATCCTTACTTAGTACAATTTCCCTCTGCTTTGTGTAATGGTGGTGATTGTTTATGTTTTTAATCATGCAGAGCATACTGACTGTGGTTGCAAAAGAGCTCCCAAAAGCTGAACATAGACATTGTGCCAGGCACATATTTGCAAACTGGCACAAGTMTTACAAGGGAGATGAAATGAAGTTGTTATTCTGGTCTTGTGCAAAGGCATATAACAAAGCAGATTACAATGATGCCTTAAATGAAATGAGAGAGGTAGATCATAAAGCTGCCGATGCATTCTTGGCCTATAATCCCAACCTATTCTGCAGAGCATTTATTAGTACAGACACAAAGACTGATGTGATTGTTAACAATATGGCAGAAACTTTCAATGCATACATCATAGAAGCTATGAGAAAGCATTTGATCTACATGCTTGAAGATATAAGGTGTTCAATGATGGAGAGACTAGTATTGAAGAAAGTAGAAAAGCAGAAAAAGCCTGGGACTGTGTGCCATAGAGTTCAAGTGAGACTTGAGTTAGAAAAGGAGAAAGCTGCAATGTATGAAGTCCTGCCTTCATCTGATAGAAGTTTCCAAGTGAAACTTGGGATTGATGAGGTAAGTGTTGATATTATAGCCAGAACTTGTACTTACAAGAAGTGGGACTTGACAGGGATCCCTTGTAATTATGGGGTGTCTGCCATCATTTACATACATAGACAACCAGAGGATTTTGTCCATGATATATACAAAAAAGATGCATACTTTGCTGAATACAATGGTTCTATCAGTCCATGTCCAGGAGAAAGACATTGGACTAAGATTAATCTCCCATTGAACCCTCCACCAATTAAAGTAGGGCCAGGTAGGCCAAGGAAGAAGAGAAGGAGGGATCCTCACGAGGATCCCAAAAGAAGTGGGAAGTTGACAAAACATGGTTTAAAAATGACTTGTTCMATTTGCAAGTCCAAAACTCACAACAAGAGAACATGTCCTGATAAGGACAAGGTCAGGCCACCACCACCAAAAAGAGGTAGAGGAAGACCTAGGACCAATCCTTGTGTTAGGGAATATATTGCAACTGCCTCTATCATTCATCATGGAATTACTGCACAACCAACTAGAGTGGGGAGGAGTGGCAAGCCAATAAGAACAGGAAGAGGTGTAGGTAGAGGAGGAGCTAGCAGGGTAGGAGCAGTAGAAGGTAGAGGTGGAGCTTGGATATGAGGAGCAGGTAGAGGAAGGATAAGTTTCGATTTCAGTTTCAATTTCAGTTTAAGTGTCATGACTAGTGTTTGTTTAAGTTTCTAATTAATTGTGCTACTACTAATTTCAGGCACCACAAGGAGTGGGAGTGTTATTTGATGATCAAGGCACTCCTTTCACCAATCCTCCAAGAACTCAGAGAGGAAGAGGCAGGGAAAGGGGTCGATTACTCTCAGTTGATCACGCTTCAACAAGTTAACCTACACAAGTTTCAGTGAACCATACCTGAAGTGTAGTTAAATGGTTATGTTATCTAGTATTTTGGAACCTATTGTAGAAAACAATGTTGTGTAATATTTTGGCTTGATTTGTCAAACATTGGTACTCAGTTTATGCAAAGACAAATTTCTTTAGAATTCTTGTTTCAGACAAGTTTATTTTGCTAAGGCTATTACATAGTACTAAGTTTATGCAAAGACAAGATGTTTTGAAGCATTGCAACATTTTCATTCATTTTGTAATCTTCAAAATACAACACTAAATGACCATACAAGCTAATTCAAGCACTGCTTTTACAAACCCAACATATAGCAAAAAAAAAAAAAATCCAAGAAACAAACAGCATATTCAGAGCTCTTTTCTCACCGTTCCGATGTTTCGACACTTCACTTGTTAATTCCATGATTTCCTTCTTCAACCTTGCTTTCTTCATCTCTAATTTATTCAATTTCTCTGCCAAATTTTTTTTCTCTACGTCTTCAATGTGATAACCCATGGACATGCTTGAACTTCCCAACATAGGGTCTTCCACCAATTGAAAAAATACACAAGGATTGTCCTATAAACAAACAACAAAGAACAATTTCTTAATTAGAAGGAACAAATTCAATTACACTAATTAATTACAAGCAACATCTACATTCAAATTACTCACTGGCCAAAGGGGACACCCATAAAACTTCTTCCCTAAATGTACTTGTCCCTTACCTACAATCTTCACCACTGCTTCCAAATTATGATTGCATAAAACCCTATTTCTGCCTTTTAAAGATTGAGAATTAGATGAACTTGTGTATGAGTAGTTCATTGTATAACAAGGATAAATGATGACGCAAGAGGATGAAGAGTTTCTTTAAAAAAAAAAAAGAAAAAAAAAAAGAGGATGAAATTAATGATGGACAAGAAAGGCAGCATGAGGGAAGAAGATGAAGAAGAAAGAGAAAAATGGAGAAAAATAAGAAGATCTAATGAATTTGAAAAAGAAAGGTAGGTTATAAGGCTAATACCGATTTTAGCAGGTAGCATAAGTTGCTAAGTGCAAACAAAGAAGGTCGTGTAATAGGTAGGATTATTGTGAGATATTGTTAAGGATAGATTAATATAGATGGGACAACAATAGGATGGATTATTCATGTGAAATAATCCTTACAATTTCACAATCACTTCCATTTTCTGTCATTATAAAGCTACGATTTACATTTTTCACCTAAATTTCTATTTTGTCTACAAATGCAGTTCTATCTCTCTCTCTCTCTATGTGTGTCTGGATCATGCTTACATAGTCTGGTAGCTATGGCATAATATTTTCTATGAAAGATCCTATGATTAGTCCCACATTATTAACACACATGTATACAATTTGATTACACTGATAGTCTCATCCTTATTTTGTTAGCATCAACCAGTGCACTCTGGTATCAAATACATAACTTATCTAACATTTGTTTTTGGATTCAACACAGGAACACTAAATAAACAGAGACAAGGGCAAGACAATATAATAAAAACCATGTATTCTAAGGATCGTGACGTGACAACAAGGTTGTAGAAAAAAGTCGCCGTCAATCATTCGTGGTTCCACAGAATCATCTTTTATTTCTCCTCACGAGGATCTTATTCACTCTTTTCTATGGTAACTTATTATCGCTTCTAACTTATTCTCTCTTGTTGATTAGTACCATACATTTTATTGTTACAAACAAATCATTCATAATTCTACTGGAGACTTTTTCTTTTCTATGCGTGCCAACTTATCCTCTCTTGTTGATTACTTCTATTGCTTAGTATCAATGGATTTATTGCTTAGTATCAGTGGATGTGTTTGGTAAGATGATTTTGTATATAGATCAGTTTTCATCTGGTCGTTCAGAGGCGGAGACCAGCTTCAAGGTTCTAACGAGTACGTAAAGTTGGTTTCGAGGAACTATTGAAAGTCTACCAAGAAACCTCCACTACTTTGTCTTATAAGAATCAGTCCCACTTATAACTTCGAATGGCCGATGGTTTATGGAGCAAAACTAATGGAAACAAACACTAATTATGTTACACACCTTAAAAGTACCGCGCTCTTCTTGATGGGCTTTCAATAGTTCCTCAACAATTTTTTTTCCAAACTGTGATTTTTGTTGTTAACGGATTCAAAGAATAATTTATATTAACCAGTCGTAAATGGGCTTAAGAAAGGCTTTGTTGTTGCCGTTCTCATTGTTGTTATACACTATTTCATCCAAGTATTCTTTCAAAGAATTACTTTGTTGGTTGGAACATCTTCAAACTACCACAATTTAAACACAAAACATGTTTTTGTGCTGAGCAGCAAAGTTCTTTCATTGTATTGTTAGCCTTCATGTACTAGGGGGTAATTCCATCAAAAATAGTTAGAAGGTGATAAACGATTGAATGATTGATTTCATTGAATTATTAGAGAAAAGGAAATTTCAATTGTTTTTTGCATCTAAAGATCGGTTTGGTATTTATACAAAGGATAAGATATATGTATTTACAGTAAAGAATAATATTAACGGCTAAATATCGTGTATATATGGAAGCTTTGTGGAATTACTCAAAATAGCAGATATGACAGATAATGTGCAACGACTTGATCACGCGGATTTGGTATTTGCTTGATTTTGGCAGTGTGATCTTTGTTAACACCTCCCTCAAGTTGGAGCATAGAAGGACGAAATGCCCAACTTTGATAGGAGCTCATTGAATGTTGCACGACCAAGAGCTTTTGTAAATATATCGACGAGTTGCGCACTTGTGTGTATGTAGCTTGGTGTTATTGTGCCTCGTAGAATTTCGTCACGAATGAAATGACAATCAACCTCAATATAGTTCGCGCGTTCGTGAAAGACGAGATTCTTTGCAATATGTAGGGCGGATTGACTATCACACATTAATTGAATAGGTTGCGGATGTGGAATGCCGAGAAATGCAAGAAATCCTTTTAGCCATTTTAATCCTCAAGTATTGTGAGTCATGGCACGATATTCGGCCTCAGCGGAAGATAAGGCAACGGTTGGTTGTTTCTTGGTCTTCAATGAGATGGGAGAGGAGCCCAAGAAGACTAAATATGCACTTAGGGATCGGCGGGTGGTAGGACAGGCGGCATAATTAGCGTCGCAATAGGCATGTAATGAGAGGTCGCTATTAGACCGAAGTAATAATCCCTGGTCTGGTCCATTTTTCAGGTAGCGGACGACTGTAAGAGCAGCTTGCCAATGTTCATCTGTCGGAGCATGCATAAATTGGGCTAGAATGTGGACCGAGTATAATAATTTGGGTCTTGTAATAGTGATATAGACCAAGCGTCCCACAAATCGTCGATAGGGTTGTGGGTCAAGCATGGGTGCGGCTTTGGACATACCAAGTGGATGATTTGGTTCCATAGGTATCGTAGCCGGTTTTGACCCAAGTAATCCTGATTCGGATAGGATGTCGAGGACATAATTTTGTTGGGAGATAAAAATTCGGGACTCATTGCGGGCTATTTCGAGGCCAACAAAAAATTTGAGGGGGCCTAAGTCTTTCATATGGAAACAAGTGCTGAGATATTGTTTAAATTTTGTAATCATGTCAGTATTGTTACCACAGATGACAAGGTCGTCAACATATACGAGAACATGTACCTCGATGTCTTTGGTAGAGATGGAAAACAAGGAATGATCATATGGGCATTGGCGGAAACCATAGTTTGTGAGAGCGGGGGCGAGTTTAGCATACCAGCAGCGGGGAGCTTGGCAAAGCCCATAGAGAGACTTTTGCAGGCGATAGACGCGAGTGTCATCGGATGGTAGAAAGCCGGGAGGAGGTTTCATGTAAAGTTCCTCAGTTAGGTCGCTATGCAGGAACGCATTATGAACGCCCATCTGGTTTATGACCCATTTCTTAGCTGCCGCTATGGCAAGTAACGTCCGAACTGTGACTAATTTGACGGTGGGAGCGAAGTTTTCATTGTAATCGACGCGTTCGACTTGTTGGTTGCCCATGAACACTAGTCGAGCTTTGTAATGTTCAATGGACCCATCTGCGTTATACTTTATTTTGTAGAACCATTTAGAAGCGATGACATTTTTATTCGAAAGGAGAGGCGTGAGGGACCATGTGTTGTTGCGTGTCAAGGCTTCGAGTTCAAGTTCCATTGCTTTGCGCCATTCGGGTACCTGCATTGCATCTTTATAAAAGCTAGGCTCGTGGTGTTTAGTCACGGCCAAAAGGAAAATGCGGTTGTTAGGAGAGAACTTAGAATAGTCAATGTAGTGAGAGATGGAGAACCGAGTACATGAGGATTATGTCGATGCTTTGAGTGAATGAGACGAGGGACGTACAGTTTGTAAAACTTAATATTGGAGATTCGAATTGGGAATTTTGAGACGGTGCCCACGGCCCATGTTTGTAGGTTCGTTAGGTGGAGGTGATTGGGCTGGTGGGTCGGATTCTACCGAGTTCGATTCAGGCAGTTGGGTCATTTGAGTGGTCGAGGGTTCGTTTGTGATGGGCGTTTTTGGTGGATTTGGCTGGATGGAGGATGAAACAGAGGTGTGGTTTTCGACTGGTAAGCGATCAATGAGAGTTAGGGTGTCTTGAAGAAAAGAGGATGAATCATGGTCGAGTTCGTCATGGTGAAGGGAGTGGTAAGGAAAGTCATTTTCAACGAAGATAACATTACGTGACTCGAAGTAGGAACCGGTATCCAAGTCGTATAATTTCCAACCTTTTTTTCCAAATGGATATTCGATGAAAATACATTTTCGTCTTCTTGAAATAAATTTGTCTCGCGTACGATTTTTCGCATAAGCTAGACACTCAAAGATGCGTATATCGTCCATAGGTGCCGTTTTATTATAAAGCATTTCATACGGAGTTTTTCCGTGAAGGATTTTGGTAGGGGTACGATTCAGTAAATGAACCACTCCTAAGACACATTCGCCTAAAAAAACAAATAGGTAATTTGGCTTGAAATAAAAGGGCACGGGCGATATTTAAAATATGACGGTACTTGCGCTCAACCCGCCCATTTTGTTGAGGCGTATCAACATTGACTCCATTTGTTTTAAAAAACGGAATGAGGGGCTCGAATTCAGTACCATTGTCGCTGCGTAAAATTTTAATGTTTTTGTCAAATTGTCTAGAAATCATAGCAAAAAAATTTAAGATAGTTTGTTTGGCATCACTTTTGTGACGTAGAAGATAAACCTAAGTAGAACGAGAATAATCGTCAACTATGGTTAAAAAAATCGAGACGCACAAGATCCGTTTTCGGAATACGGACCCCATAAGTCACAGTGAATCATATCAAAAATAGAAGTAGCATTATTAGTACTTAAAGAAAACGGAAGCCGAGTTTTCTTTGCTCGAATGCAAATTTCACAAGATTTATTATGAAAACTACTAATGTCTGTGTGCTTAATAAAAGGCAAAAAACGCATAGCATTCGGAGAGGGATGCCCCAATCTACGGTGCTAAAGGTCGAAGGTAGAAGCAGATTAAACCGTACAAAGCGTGGCTTGCTCATGGACACTTTAGAGATAGTACAGTCCCTCGTGCTACTCACCCGCACCAATCACTATCCTCGAGGAACGGTCCTAGATAAAACACAATTTATCAGAGAATTGGATAGTTATAGAAGTGTCAAGGAGCAAACTTGAGACTGAAGTAAGATTACATTGTAAATTCTCGGCATATAAAACATTTCGTAAAATGAGACAGGAAGATAATCGAATATCACCACTTTTAGTGGCGATGGTGAGATCACCATTAGGTAGACCAACAAATAGAGGAGAATGGTACGTAAATTAGAAAATTTATTTAGGGAACCTGACATACGATGCGAGGCACCAGTGTCGATAATCGAAGTAAATGAAGAGAAATTACCAGGAATTTGTTCGGTGGCAGGGGCGGTATTGCTTTCCCGCCATAATGCCGCAAGTCTCTCAAGGTCTTGAGGGCTCATGGAATTAAAATCCAAATGACCAAGATTGGACAAAGGTGGTCTGGACAGTGACGTACCTCCGTTGTTGCCTGAGCTTGAGCCTGCTACTATGTGCACAAGGTGGTCTGGACAGTGACGTACGCTCCCAATGTGCTCTACCTTTTGTATCAGGGACAAAGGTAGCATTGCTCAAGTCCGTAGCATCCGGACTGATATAAATACGATCGCGGGGACGTTCCCCCCACCACTCGGGAAATTCCCAGTGACTCTATAATATTTCTTAAAGTAATGGCCGGGACGTTTACAGGTAATACAAAAAGGACGGTTTGGGTTCGATAAAGCAGAGGAACTCTGATTTTTGGAATTAAAATCGCGCCCCCTCCCCCTGAATTATGAGACCCATGGTTAACTCGGGCTGCAAAGGCAACCGCGTCAGGGACCGTGTCAAGTTTAGGGTAGGATAAATTTCGAACTCCTTCATCTTGTAACAAACGGTTATATACAAGATCTAAATTCGGAAGAGGATTAATAGCAATAATCTGAGAACGAGAATTAGATAAACGGTCATCAAGACCCATCAAAAAATCGCGTACCCGTTTCCTTTCTCGCCTGGAATTGATGATGTTCATCCAATTGCAGGTGCAAGGATTGCAAGAACAGGACGGGAATGTGTCGTGTTCTAGAATGGTGTCCCAAATCGCCGTCATCCGACCATAGTAATCCATACGACTTTCTGTAGGACCTTGTAGACAAGCTAGTAATTCCGCTTCTAATTGCTATATCCGTGCTTCATTGCTCTGAGAAAATCGATTTTTAATGTCAAGCCATACCTTTTTTGCCTCAGGTCGGAGCGAGATTTGCTTTCGTAGGCCTAGGGCGACGGTGTTTAAAATCCACATCGTCACCAAGGCGTTGGTTGTCGTACATGATTCCAATTTATCGGAAGTAGGTGACGGCTTGGTGATCGTGTCGTCAATATAACCGATTTTACCTTTGGCAATCAAGGCGAGATGGAATGAGCGAGACCACTCATCGTAATTTTTTCCATTGAATACCACCAGAGTAATGTTGTGACTGGTGTGCTCCACATGAACAACCGAATAATTCAGCTATGGTGGCGGAGTTTCGATAAGAGATTGTTCGGGTTTCGACATTTTAGGGATTGAAGATGATTAGAGATCGAAATTAGAGAAGATCGAAAAAAATGAAGGATTGAAAACTAGGCTTCGAAATCTGATACTATGATAAACGATTGAATGATTGATTTCATTGAATTATTAGAGAAAAGGAAATTACAATTGTGTTTTGCATCCATACATCGGTTTGGTATCTATACAAAGGATAAGATATATGTATTTACAGTAAAGAATAATATTAACAGCTAAATATCGTGTATATGCGGAAGCTTTGTGGAATTGCTCAAAATAGCAATATGACAGATAATCACGCGGATTTGGTATTTTCTTGATTCTTGTAGCATGATCTTTGTTAACAGAAGGTCTTTAATTTTGTGATGGTCTTGCTGGTGCACAACCTTTTCCAGCAGAAAAGTTAGTAGGCTTTGAAGTACAATTTATTAGAGTGGCAATTCTAGCCATTTTTAGGCAGTTTTGATACTAGTTCCTGATAATCCTATTTTGCACCTTAAAATTCTGATCTTCAGTTCAAGAAGGTGGTTTTCTAAGAGATTTTTGTATAATGATGCCATCCATCAGTTGAAATATAGTATTCCTGAGATTGCGGTTCGTCGTTCATAGACCTCTTGCTTCCCAATTACCTACATTAGTTCTTGCATCACCTAACATAATATTCATGTGATTGTTTTTTATCTTTCCCCGTGGTCTTAGCAGCCGTCGTGCTATCACTACTACGTTATTTGCATTCATTGTCTTAATATTCATTATTCTTTGCCATAACCAATGGACTCTTAATATTCATTATTTGTTTGCTTTCAATTATGATAGCAGAAAGAAAACGACTCATTAAGCTATATGCGCTTCTTATATAATAAGGTATTAGTTGGTTGACACAATTCTCAATGCAACTTTAATTATCGATATCCAGGATCTCTGTTATACATATAACCCTGAAGCCTCACTCGAAATTTTGAAAGAGTAACCTAAAAATGACATGAACCTGAATTGACCCATGCTGACCAGTAATTGGTATCTAACTTTATTAAGCTTGGCAATATAATAGACCTGTTGACCAAAATATGACCCCTCTTTACCTCGTAATAGAAGGAATATTTGAGCAGCCGACAATGTCGTTTATTTCAAATGACTAATCTGGCGCATAGCTTATGACGTATTAGGAAATACTGATTTTTATGATTTTTGTGATAGGTTAATAAACAAAAGATCTCCTTCAACAGGTTTGAGGTATGCATGAAATAGCCGCCTTTGTGCTCAATTCATCCGGACAATACGAGGCAATAAGCCGTATTTGCGCATACTATTATATTTCAGCAGAATCAGTGGCACTATTCACCGACCATCTTCCACGACAGCCAGCATACATGACTGGCCTTGGAGTAAGCCTCTTCTATATGTTTTTTTGGTGATTTCGGTTCCAAATAGATTGAATCCTTTCATTCTCTGCCTCTCATTCTCCCTTTCTTGTTCTCTTTTTATTGCCTTCACCCATATACGACTTCCTTCTAACTCTCACACATTTGCTCATCTTTTTACAGTAACACACTTAGGGATTAAATCCGAGAATGTATTACACAAGGTAAATCAATTAAAGGAATTCCTAAATTGAAGAAAAGAATTCGATTAAAAGATTGAATTGAATTAGATTGAGAACAAAATTACAAGATAAAGTAATCTAAGTTCTTATCAAATGATTACAGAGAGTTTATGAGAGGAGATTGGTGTAAAAAAATAAGCTAGCTAATTCTGATCAGCCCAACTACTATTTATTCACAAGATTGAGCGGGAAAGGTTATTTTTTTTTTTTTTTTGGGGATAGTAAAGACATAGGTTTACAATCCCAATTCTGCTCTAGCAAGGTTATGGGCAACCTTATTCAGACGACATGGTAAGTAACTAAAAGAGATACAGTGAAAAGAGGAAAACAAAGCGTTAATATCAGCAATAACACCAGCAATCAAATGATGAGGCGGATCCACATTAGCCAACTGAAAGAGAAGTTGGAGGCAGTCCGTAGATATGTCTAAGTGAAGCACATGATTCCTGCAAGCCCACGAAACCAGATCGCGAACACCTAAAGCCTCCGCTTGAAGGGCCGACTCAGCAAAGAAACTTCGAGCACAAGTAGAGAGGCAAGCACCCGTTGGAGAATACACCACACAACCCAGAGAGGCATTAAGAGAATTGATCCAACCGACGTCAACTTTAGCACGGAAAGAATCACAATATATATCCCACCATGAAAACAGGAACATGGTTTTTAATATCCGCACGAAGGGATTCCAGAGGGCTAGGGAACGAAACCTCTCTTGATAATGCCATTGAAGCAAGACGCTCTTCAGCCATCAAAGCCATTTGAGCCATCCGAGAATGTAGATTAAAAAAGTAATCTACAGAAAAGGACTTGCCCGCAAAAATAATCTCGTTACGAATACACCAGACGGACCATAAGAAGGACAAAAAGTAAATAATCGCAAAAATCGCAGTGTTACCGTCCTTAGTGGAATGAAAGTAAGAAATCCAATTTATAATCCATTCCTTAAGACAAATGGACTCCGTGAAAGTGAAGGAAACTCACATACACTATGTGAATATACTGATTTTATAAATTAACTTATTAATTTAAAGGATCTTGTGCATGCATAACAAAATAAGTAA
>VHZZ01016819.1:21415-35859 GCA_009801015.1 Silene noctiflora
TTATTATTATTATTATTATTATTACTACTACTATTTATAATTAACGAATAAACAACTTTGCAAGTTTAAGAAAACTTTTATCAATTATGTCCCTTTTACTTATCCTTTCGAATTTCAAATACCCAAGCACTTGTCCTTCTATTTGCATATTTTGAAAGAAGTATTTTGGGTTGTATCCTGTGAAGGATTGCCTACGTATTCACCATATAATGATGAAATCAAACCCGTGACGTAGTTTAAAATGCATGTAAAAGAATAAGCGTTCGAGGCAAGAGCCTAAACGACCGCAGGGAATAAGCAAGGTGCTTTACTTACTCCTGAAATATAATTAAGTTTAAATTTGTCGATTTTGAGGATGATAGAAAATGCTTAAAATGCAAGAGCATTTTAGCATGAAGAGCGATAATAGCATGTGCCGTGTAACGTGTCGCATGAGCTGCATGTGGGTCATGCGTGGCGCGTTCGAACCTAATCTAAGGGTAATATTTATTAAGTTGGTCTAGGTTAGTTGGGTTAGAGAATTCATTCCCATCTAAGTCTGTGATCCTAACCGCACTACTTGAGGATATTGTTTTAACTAAGTAAGGTCCTGCACGGTTAGGTTTAAATTTCCCTTCTGGGTCGACTGGTAAAAGAGCTCGAACCGATTTAAGGACTAAGTCTCCCTCTTTAATGTGTCGAGGTTTGACTTTCTTGCTAAAAGCTCTTCTGATTCACGTTTGATATGTTTGAACATTATGTAGGGCGCGTAATCATCTCTCGTCCAGGAGGATGAGTTCTCCATATCGCTCTCAATTCCATTCAGCTTTTGGAAATTGACTTTCGAGTAGTAGTGATGGGATCTCTAGTTCTACTGGTTGTACATCCTCCATGCTATACGTGAGGTAGAAAGGAGTAGCCCCAGTAGGCGTCCTTACTGAAGTTCGATATCCCCACAAGGAGAAGGGTATTTTATTAGGCCATTCCTTATAATTATCGATCATTTTATATAGGATCATGACGACATTCTTATTGGCTGCCTCTACGGCTCCATAGGTTTGGGGTCGGTATGGCGAGGAATGATGATGCTGAATTTTTTATTTAGCGAGCACTTGTGCAGCTTCAGCTTGGAAATGAGAATCGTTGTCACTGATGATCTTATGTGGGCACTCATATCGACAAAAAATGTTGGATTGTATGAACTTAGTCATTTGCTTGGATGTTAGATCAGTATAGGAAGCTGCTTCCACCCATTTAGTGAAATAGTCTATTGCCACTAGAATGAAACAATGGCCTCCCATCTTATATACTTTAACCCTTTATATTAGCTCTAGTTTTCATGTCTTTTAGCACTTATCTTAGTGTTTTTGAGCTAATATTGTTATTCTAGTTGCATTTGCTAACTTCAACATGTTTTATAGGTATTTGAGCTTTTAGGAGCTAAAATGTACTAAGTATGCAAGCTAGAGTACAAGAGCTAAGACAAGAGCAAGTATTGGACTAAGTGTGGAATTTTGCATGGGTTTTTGCACGAAGATTTACATTTTAGCTAGCTAATGTTATGAGTTTGTTTTGAAGAATTTACAATGTATATGAAGTGTTGGGACGGTATTGCTGGCATCCCCATGCTGCAACCCCGTTCGGGAACGTAACTTTCAAATTCAAAGACAGAAATAGCGTAGCCCAAGTGAAGAAGTCAAAGCATAATGATCAGGTCAACCTTGATCGGGGTTGGGTGTCCCTGATCGGGGACGTAAGTTTCTGAATTTTTGGCTTTTATCTTATTTCGTGCCTTAGCCAAAATCACTCCTATGCTCAAGTAAGTCTATTTAGACACTTCCTCTCTTCATTTCTTCATTGTTTTCATTCCAATTCACAATCAAACATCATTTTGATCCCCCGAATACATTCTAGCTTGGGGAAGGCTAGCTAATTAGTAAGTTTGTCATTCGAATTACATTTTCATGCTAGTTTAGTTTTGCATCCCCATCTCTTTATGTTGGTTTTTCTTGTTTTTCTTTGTGGTTTTTTTTCGCGGTTAATCTTGTTTTACATATTGAGGACAATGTGTTGTTCTAGCTTGGGGGAAGGAATGCATTTGCATTATAGTTGTGATTTTTCATGATAGTTAGTTTAGTTTTGCATGTTAGTTAGTTTGCATCTAGTTAGTGTATATTTAGTGAGAATTTTTGAAAATTTTGTGTTGTTTTTTGTGTTTTTTTTGCTCCAATTCTTTGCTTGTCCTACTTATGCCCTCTTGTTTTTCCCATTTTTAGCTTGATAGATTTTGATTAACTATTATTGAGGGGATTTAGCATGCATGGGGATGTCTTGACATAGTAGGTGGAAGATGGATTTTGGACCAAGTAGGCTTGATCTTGACTTTTGGCAAGCCACAAAATGGTAAGGTAGAGCCTCCTTAGACCGGTGCATCCATACCCGGTCTCACTTAGGTGAGTTGTAGGTCTCCTTATGGTGTGTGTTACATCAAAACGCACAAGTATGGTCTTTATTTCACTTCTTTAAGCATTACTTTCATATTTTCTATGCATTTTTGAAACCATTTCACTTTGATAATTTGCCCATTTTCTAGCCCTCTTCACATGTTCATATTTGTCTAGCTACAATATGAATTGCCTACCCTTGTTAAGCTAGTAGCTAAGTTATTTTGGTGTTGGGATGCTCATTTTGGGATGATCTTTAAAGTTTATGTCATTGTGAATTGGTTTGCCGGATATGTCATTATTTTCTAGAGTTGTTGTGAAAGATGAGCAAAAAGAAGAAGGATGAGAAATAAAAACAAAATTGAAAAGAAAAAAAATGAGAAAAACCGAAAAAATGAAAGAGAAAAATTATGATGTGTTATGAATTGAAGAAACGAAGAAGAGGTTGTGAAGTTAAGTACTCTTATGTGTTTCATCAATATGTTTTGGAGAGTTGTCTTTTGGTTTGTAATTTTGTAAGAAGTCTTATATCATTGTTGTTTTGACTTCTAATTGGGTTATTTGGGTTTGGAATGAGCATTCTTTCATATGGTTGTTTCTAGCTTGACCTTAGCTCCACAAACCATAATACATTTGTTCCCCCTTATGTCCCATGTCACAATATAGCCTTCTTCTTACCCTTTGGCTTCATTTATGCTTACATTTGATTGTTTTGACTTAAGTTTTGAATTGATTACCGTATTAGATTGCGGGCACTCTCATGAGTCGAGAATAGTTGAGTGATTATTCACAAAATAAATGTCCTTATTATGAGTGAATCGTGAGAGTCCGAAAGTCAAAAGATCATGCAAGGGCCGAAAAGTCTATTAGAAGTCAACCATGTTACGCCGTCGTGTAAATCTCAACTATGCTTTGCTTATCCTTATGCCCATGTTGTTCGGGATTTGAATCATTATTTTGTTAGATATTTGGGATTTGCAATTGATGGGATGATTTCTTGCTTGAGGACAAGCAAGGACTTAGCTTGGGGGAGTTTGATAAGTGCTTAATTTATAAACTTTAACCCCTTATATTAGCTCTAGTTTTCATGTCTTTTTAGCACTTATCTTAGTGTTTTTGAGCTAATATTTGTATTCTAGGGCATTTCCTTGCTTCAACATGTTTTGTAGGTATTTGAGCTTTTAGGAGCTAAAATCTACTAGATATGCATGCTAGAGTACAAGAGCTAAGTCAAGAGCAAGTATTGGACTAAGTGTGGAATTTTGCATGGGTTTTTGCATGAAGATTGTTGGATTAATGAGGAAATGCAAGTGAAGTCAAATGCAAAGTCAAGCCTAACAATTAAAGTCCAAAATAAAGTGAAGAAGCTTAGGATTCTAAGATCTTAAAATTCTAGGGTTGAAGGTCATTAACCGGGTTATTAATCGTCCATTAATGCACTAACATAGGATTCCATGGCATTTATATGAGGAATTAAGGAGATCGGAGTAGAAAACTACGACCCCTATCGGGGTTGGCGCCCCCGATCGGGGCCATGGCTTCCTAAATCCAACCGTTTCGAGCTCCTTCTCCTATAAATAAGAGGCCTCGTCTATCACTTCATACACCGCTTCCTACACATATTCTTACATATGATTCTCTCTAAATAATAGTAGTTAGTTTAGTTTAGATTAGTTTAGATTAGTATTTAATTTTTATTACAAACATTTCTTTTATCAAGTTCTAGTTGTTTAAGTTACATTTCAAGTTATCTCATATTGCATTGTTCATCAATTTCATTTATGGTAATCCTTTCTAGTTTTCATTTTATTTATGTTGTTTACTTTGTAGTTTTATATTTCATTTGCAAGTTTCATTWTACATTATAGTTTTACATTATTTTTGCATGTTTATTTCCACTTAACATTTGCATTAGTTATTCCTTTCATATGAGAAGCTAGAATTCCTAGTCTAGGGATTAGGGGGCTCATGTATAATTGATAAATAAAACAAGTTGTTTAATTGGTTGTTCACTTATCATTTCTACTATGTTTTCATTCTAATGTTAGTTTACGATTAATGGCCATAATCTTGGACTAAAATCCATTGTACATTCTATAAGTCGAGAGGCACGGAAATGTATTAGAACTAACATGTGTAGTAGATCGACCTAGCTCATAGTGAAAGCTTGTTAGGACCCGATTTAAGGCCGATGCTAATAGTGAAAGTTGGGTATCTTTAGGCCTAGATGATCATTTGTGACTACTGGTTTAATAACTAATTTAAATATCAATTTGCATGTATGAACCGAACTCCCTAGACGTCTTTTACTTTATTGTTTGCATTTATATTTTACTTTGCATAAGTCAACCAATCTACATAATTCGTGACCAACTTAGATAAAATTCTATCCAAAGCAAATTTTAACAACCACCGTACTCCCTATGAATTCGACCCCTAAATACTACATTAATTTGTGTTGCTAGGTAATTTATTTTTGATAGGTTGGCGACGACCTCATCACCAGCTGAAGTGATTTTTCCGATGATGTCTATTCCCTAGTGGAGAATGGCGAAGGTGATGTCATCGTGTATAACAAGGAGGGTGGAACGTGTTGCACGTTCGCAAAGATTTGGCAATTGTGACAATATCTGACATATTTGATGAAGTCTGTTTCCATTGTCGTCCAGTAGTATCCCAAACACATGATTTTATTTGCCATCATTGGCCCACTCATGTGAGGACCACATTATCCATCATGGACTTCCTTTATTACCTTCTTTGCTTTCGAACAATTGAGGCAAAATAAGAAAACGCCTTGTGGTGTTCTTTTATATAATTCTACTTGATTCAAGACGTATTGGGAGGCTAGTAACCTTATGGCTCGTCGTCCCCTCTTGTCCATGATCGGTGGGCATTCACCATTAAGTTTGTAATTTAGAATGTCTTGGTACCAAGGCTCTTCTTGACCTTCCTCCTTGTCAATTAGGAGATGTAAATAGGCTGACTCGGATCGCCTTTTGATGCATAAAGGCATATCCACCATGTGGTCAGGCATGTTAATAAGGGATTCAAGTTTCGCAAGAGCGTCTGCAAATTGGTTTTCTTCTCTTAGTAAATGTAAGTGATTTGATAAAAAAAATTGAGCCACCTCATCTACCCTTGATTGATACGGGGAGAGATTTTCACTTCGTATTTTCCACGATCCAGTGATCTGATTGATGATGAGGGATTATTCTCCATGGACTCTATGTCTTTTGATGCCTATACTAACTGTTGCTTGTAAACCTATGAGGAAGGCCTCACATTCTGCCGCGTTATTAGTCACCTCGAAGTCGGGTTTGACTGAAATTGGTGTATGCTCACCTTCAGGAGAAATGTGAAACACTCCAACGCTATATCCTCTTAGGTTGGAAGCCCCGTCGAAGTAGAGGTCCCATCATTCCGTGTTGGTATGAAGTATATTTTCGTCTGCAAATGACCATGTGTTTATCATCTGGGTATCATGTATGGAATTGTCTGCGAAGAATTTAGCCACTGCCCGTCCTTTAATTACCTTTAAAGGTACATATTTTAGGTCGAACTCAGAAAGAATTAGAGTCCACCTTGCTAGTCGGCCATTAAGAACTGACTTCTTGAAAATGTATTATATTGGATCCATCTTTGAGTATACATTGACCGAATAGCTGAGCATGTAATGTCGTAAATGCTTTGTTTCCCACACAAGAGCGAGGTAAGTCTTTTCAAGTGGTGTTTACTTTGTCTTGTATTCCAAGAACTTCTTGCTGAGGTAGTACATGGCTCGTTCCTCTTTCCCTACCGTTTGAGCGAGCATGGCTCCCACGGCTTTTTCTGTGACTATGAGGTATAGGGATAAAGGTTGGCCTTTCTGTGGCGGCATGAGCACAGGTGGTTTAGCCAAAATCTCCATGATTCTTTCGAATGCTTTTTTACAATCGTCATCCCACATGGTGTGGTCTGTCTTTTGAACTTTTTGAATATTGGCTCGCAAATCATGGTAAGTTTGGATATGAAACGGCTTATGTATTGTACCTTGCATAGAAAACATCGAATTTATTTCTCTGTCTTCGGTTGCGGTATCTCGACTAGAGCCTTGATCTTGGATGGATCAATCTCTATTCCTCGTTGACTTACGACGTGTCCTAGAAACTTCCCAAATGTTACCCCAAATGCGCACTTCTGAAGATTGAGTCTCATATTGTACTTGCAAAGTCTAAGGAAGAACTTGCGTAGGTTAGCAATGTGACCCTACCTATCTTTGGATTTAATGATCATATCATCAACATACACTTCTACTTCTTTGTGCATCATGTCGTGTAGCAAGGTAGTGGTTGTGCATTGATATGTTGCACCAGCGTTGATTAACCTAAAAGGCATGACAGTGTAGCAATAGGTTCCCCATTCAGTGACAAATGCGGTTTTATGCATATCTTCTTCGGCCATTTTAATTTGATTATAGCCTGCGTATCCATCTATGAATGAAAGAAGTGCGTGGTTAGGCGTATTGTCTACCAATATGTCGATATGTGGTAATGGAAAGTCGTCCTTTGGACTAGCCTTGTTCAGGTCCCTAAACTCAACATAAACCTGGATTCGCCCATCCTTTTTGGGTACGGGGACGATGTTGGCTACCCAGTCAGAATACTCGGAAACTTTGATGAACCCGACTTTGAATTGTTTGTCTACCTCTTCCTTGATCTTAAGACCTCATTTAGTCCTCATTCTACGAAGCTTTTGCGTAACTGGTTTGAAACCTGGCTTAATTGGGATACGATGTTCTGCAATGTCCCTGTCTATTCCTGGCATGCCTTTTTAGGACCAAGCGAAGAGGTCCTTGAACTCGTGTAGAAGGTCGATACAGAGAGCTCTTTCAGCCGAGTCTAGAGTGGTCCCTATCCTAAGTTTTGTAGGTTCGAGGTCTGTCCCCACATCAATTGATTCAGTGTTTTCTATAACTGGTGCCCCATGTCCCTCTTCCAAAATTTATTTTATCATATAGGGTGGCAATTCAAGTGAGTCTGGGTCAAAATCATCCTCAGTATCGTCATAACCAGAATTGCAATCATAACAACACAAGGAGTAAGAAAAATTTGATTTATTCATATTAAAATTTGAAAATAACTGAAACAAAGAAACCAAATGATCATTGGTCAGTGGCAAAAGAGGAACATTTGCTGGGATAGGCCCAAGGCTACTGCTACTCGATGTTAAGCTAGGAGAAATAAAGGGAGTAGGGTTGATAACAAGAGGAGACTCTTTGACGACTTTTTTGGATTTGACTCAGACTCTAATTCCGACTTCGACTCAGACTCGGACTCGAACTCATCATCTTCTGGTTCTTCTTGAAACATCTCTCATTTTCCTGTATTGAGCTTGAAGAGTCGTCCTTGATTATTTTTCCATTTGATCAACTTTCTCCATCCTGTTTGCCTTTTTGTTGGATCTACATATGTGATTAAAGCTATGTGTCAAAATGGGCATCCCGTAGTATCATGGTAATGATCTCGTCTTGGGCTGCGTCGTCATCTGCCCATACACATTTAATTGTGTGTGATTATAGGTGTGCTGACTCAATTTATATTTGGAGACTCAAAAGGTAAGGACTCGGCTCGACTTAGTTCAGTATTAAAGCCATTGAAAAGATTTACATTTTAAAGATTTTTTTATATTTTTTGAAATTTTCGTTATGGTTTTGTTTATAAAAAAGGTGATAACATACAAGGCATAAACATATATACAAGCTTTACAAAGGCATGCTGAGTGCTTTTAAAATGGTTTTGGCTTAAAAGGGTGGGTTTCCACACAAATCTATCAAACACTGGTCTGTGGAGAGGTCCGCGCCAAACATGAGTAAGACCAGTTCCTAGTTCCATTTCCTCGAGTAGTGAAAGCTCTTGATACAAACATGAGTAAGCATCATGGTGTGGTTGACGTCAATCGCTATCCATGTACTTGGGACAAATAAGAATTTTTACCATCGATATGGGACGATTGGTCAAATGGGTTGCGTAAGAGCCTAGGAAGGCAACTTAAACGACCTAAGAAGGTCGAGTAATGAAAACGAATAACTGTCTTATACAAACTATCTCTAACCTTGTTCAAGTTTCACCCTGGGTAACATTAGACTTAGTCTAAGCGTCTCATTTGCCCAACAGAGTCGCCAAGCTGTAGACATGGGCCACCCGCGCGTTGGAGAGTTTGAGGCGGCGGTACTTCTCCCACGGAACATTGTATTTACAAAGCATGCCATGGGCCGTTACCAATTTGTAAGGCATGAAACCGGTGAATGATTTAGACAAACCTGCATTTGTGGAGTCGCCACCAATTTTTATGGATATTTGGATCCGTTCGAATACTTCGTATCATGTCAAGACACAAAGTAATGACATAGACACTAAGAAATTCGTCACCCTTAGCACTCCATGTCTAGAATGACTCTCACGATGCCAATTAACACTTAATCCAAACCGCCTCGATAGCGGCCTCTACTAATGATCAGGGAAAATCATTTATACTTGATATGTTGTTCATTATATGCATGCAATGTAACAAATTAATTGATTAGTCCTAACATGTGAACTAAACTATGTCGGTTAACACCTAATTTTAATAAGCAATTAAGTCAAAGTTAAAGATTTACATTCATTACATGTGAATAAACCAAGTAAATAAATCATACAAGGACGAAATAAATTACAAAGAAATAAAATTACAAAAGGATAAATGAATCTATGCCGTAAATACGTTAAAAAGATTAAAAGAAATAAAATAAAATAAAAATAGAAAGAAATAAACATGTCTAATAGTGATAATATGAATAATATTTAATTATAAACTAATCAGAATAACTACGTCAAAACGAGATGAGTTCAGAGGCAGAAGCCAACCCAAAACAGGTGCAACACATGATGCATCCTCTGGAAAAGGCTCATCACCTTGTGCGACTGTTCTCGAGTTGGATTCTGACTGTGAAAGTCAGACTCGCGGGTTTTTATTGTTCATTGATTAATCTAGGTGTATTAATTGATATTAGACTCGAATTAAAGTGTTTTAACAGGTTATATATAAATAAAATATTGTCATAAAACAGAAAACATGTACAAAAGTCGAATCTTAATGTTTTAATACGGGAAAACTAACCATTGAAAATCCGGGTTTGAATAAATGACAAAAACCCGTAAATATTGATTATAAGGGATTTAAGTCGAAAGATGAAAGAAAATAAATTAATAAAACTGGAATTTATAAAAGAAAAGGAAATAAAACACAAGGGACGAAACAATTGGTACTCGAGGAGGAAGAAGAAGAGCAACAACAGATAAGCAGCCTCTGGAAGAGGCGCAATAGATGCCGCGACTGTTCTAGAAGGCGCAATTGCTCCTACTTTTCTTCTCGACAGTCTTTCCCTGCTTATTCGTCAAAAAGGTTTAAAAACTTACGATTTTGAAAGCATCTTTACGGCGTAGACTCTTACATAATAATAAATACATAAAATAAAATACAAATGGGATTTAACACTCTAAGACTTACATGTTTACGAAGAGAAAATGACTAATTCGACTCGATGTAATGAAGATACCCTTGAACAGGAATTAAGAAAAACGATTGATTAGATAGGTTGATTAAAGTTTAGTGGTCAAATTGGTTGGTCTATGCAAAACGTGTCTGGTACCTAGAATGATCTAGGCTTACGTGGTCGAGAATGCTCAAGCACTCGTGTGAAGAATATGTGAGGCGGAGGCCTCTATTTATACTAATCACGAGGTGAGAGTATTAGAAGAATTGAAATACGGAAAGAAATCCAGAAAGATTTGGATACTGCAGGAACCAAGCCCAGGAAGAGGTGCAGCAAGTAGTGCGTCCTCCCCTGGAGCTGTTTCTCCTTTAGCATCAAAGATTTTACATGTTTTCAAGTTTTGGAAAGGATTTTTTTTCCTTATTCCGTCAAAACATGATATTTTCGAAATATTTTAAATATTAAGATATTATTTAGGGCTTCTAGAATATCCCGAGTCATATTTGAGACGGTTTTTGAGAAAATGAAAACGGTTTTCGACCCGGACTCCAAATGCACTCTAATTACTGTCAAAACGACCGTATCGGCACGTAGATGACAACAGAGGTTAACACGACTGTTTAGGCAATCATTTATTGACGAATTAATGGAATGTCATATTAACACTTTGTATATTAAACATGCGGCCCAATCATCATCGGGTGTTTGGCGAAGGGTGCAGAAACCAGGTATCTACAGAGCCCCCACTTTGACTAAGGCTTGGAGAAGGTGAAAGTCAAAGTATAGCTCTCAGGTCAATCAAAGATTACAACCTGAAGACTATGGTGACACGAGGCGGATCAAGGGGACTGAACCAAGGACCTGTCGTCGGGAACATTTTAGAGTATGTGGACTTCCGGGGAGGGTCGTTTAAAGTCCAGTAGACTACGTAAGGAAGCTCGCCATCCAGAAGAAGAAATCATACCTGAAACTCCGTGGGAAATGCAAGGATGCGGACAGCAGGAGACGCTGGAGAAATGAGAAGAACGGTTATTCTAAAACCGCTGGTGAGAGTAATTCGGCAAAATAAGTCAACGCTTGGATCTGCTTGCATTGGTTGGAAACAAATTCTTGGGAAAAAAAAGTTGAAGTTTGAATCTGCTTGCATTAGTTGGAAGCAAAATCGTAGCAGATGCTGGTAGAAACTGCTGAGGAGATAATAATAGGACGGACTTTCCGAGAACCGTCTTAAGAGAATAAGCTTGCATTAGTTAGAAGCAAATTCTGTCAATCGAAGAATACATGTGTTGTATGCCTCAATGTACTCTCGCTGGGGAAAAAATATGTACAATCCACTGGGGGAAAGGTAGATCTGACTGGAAAATATACCCGTAAAGTTCACGCTACTCGGTCGAGTTCAAAGTTACACTCGGTCGAGTTTATGCTACTCGGTCGAGTGGTCAGTATACTCGACCGAGTGTCTCAGGTCAGAACACTCCCACATGCGATAACATACGTACCTACAAAGACTAACCCGAGACCTCAAGGTCACTACAATTCATACACAAACTACTTAAAGTCTACAAAAAATATGCAAATAAGTCTAGGCCTTATGGCCGATTACAGCAACCACATAATAGTTAAGTGCCAACAAGGGCACCAATTCGAGAAATTCAACAATAAACAAGGTAACGAATAAAGAAACTCAAGGGTATGCACCCACATCATCATTTATAGCTTCCTCGTTTCCGGTGTCGGACGCCCCTGCTACATCATAACCCTACCCCGTGGAATCTCCCATCCATTACCCTTCCGAGCCGAGCTGACTCCCGTAGTTAGCTCCCCACGGACCGGCAAGACACCCCCGATCATAACTCTCTGACACTCCCCACGAAGACATATCCACTCCATAGAAATGGAAGACACCACTATCATCCCCGGGTCCTCTCCACCACACCGGCTGTGATAGGTCCGTCCCAACGTTATGTTGATGCGATATCTCATGCATGTTTCTCAACACCAAGGTGTTGGACAACCTCTCTTTCAGCTCACTCACCTGCATCCGGGGATCATTGACCGTAGGGTAACCCGGAAACTGAAATTGGGGTGCACTAGGCTGCACATACGAGGTCGCCTCCGCCACCTCCCTCACCACTCTCGGTCCCCTAGCCTCCCTTCCCGGTTAGGCCGTCTTCCTATGTCTATTAGGTAAAGTAGGCTCCGACATCTCCTCAAGCACATTGTCCGGAATGAGGTAGGTCTGATAGGGTGGGGCCATGTAATCAGTGCACTCCTCTAGGTGGTTAGGCTCGGATAGGTTGGCCTCGTCAGTTAGCCTCATCCATCTCATCCCCCTAACCCTCCAAGCTAAGGTCCCGTCACTCAGCACCCTTAACCACTTCTGATGTAATAAATAGTCCTTATCCATCGTCGGCACACTTTTGAACATCGCAGGAAACTCGGGAGAAGGCTCTAAGTTGTTCAACCTATGAGCCAAGCGGGTCACGATAGCACTACAACTAAGGTGACGATGTGAAGACTGAGCCATATGTGCCAAACTAGCACACAATATGGCAGGGGCACTGTAGTAAAAACGCTCCTCCCGTTTCGGGTTCAGATAGGACATCAACAACATTACCTCATGGGAGTTCAACTTGCTCATATCACTCCTCCCGTAGATTAAACATGTCATCATGCGAAATAAGATCCTAAGGGTCACGTGTTGCACATCATTGATCAACATGGCACTAAATCTTGGTGTCGTACCGGTGATCAAAGAGAGATAACTGCTCTCCCCTCACTCCTTGGCGACATCCAGGTAATGATCAGCAGTGGCCTTCTTCAGCCCCAACTACTCTGCTACATCATCCATGGTCAAGCAAAAGTTGGTATTTATCAACCTAAAGCTAACAGTTTCACCATCCTCATCATAAGAGTAAGAGCTCATAAATTCCAAGGTCAAGAACTCGTAAGAGTGCTTACGATGCCGATATAACCACAACTTGCCCAAGGTCTCAAGATGTGCCTTACATCTACCTCAATTCCTAACTCTTCCAAGATACCAACATCCACACACCTAGATGCTTTCAAAGTACGGGTCATCAAAGATACAAAAACTTCCCTTTATTTGAAATCAGCAAAAACAACCGACAGGTATTGAGACACGACGGGAACCGTAGGTCCTTGGCTCCCTTGGCCTCGCTCGGTGGCGACAACTGCTCGGATCCTCTTGCTTGATGGTTTGGCGGCGAGGGCTCTCGGCATACTGTCATAACATGGTTTAGATACAAAATTCCGGCTTAATTAAGGTTAAAACAAAAGAGATTTTCAGATTTGATAAATTTAAATACAAGGCCTTAAGATGGGTTTTTCCATTCAAAATAATCAAAATCAAGTGCAATATAGGATGGTATTAGCATCTCAATGCCTTTTCAACCTTAAAAGAGGATTTGGGGGCAAGCCCTAGAAATTTCGGGATCAATTTCTACAAAATTTGGGCTCAAAATCATGGTCTCTAATATCAATAACAAGATCGAAAGCAAGTTTCACTTAAATTCAACACCTATAGCATGATTCTAAGGCATAAAAATCAAAATTTCAGTTTCTAGCTGATACTTTTCTACCCCAAATCATATTGAAAACAATAGAAGTAAGGTTACCTTTCAAATTCGATGAAAAATCGAAGTTAAGGATGAACAAAGAGGATTGAAAGACTAAGAGCACAAGTTTCTCAAGCTTTTGGTAAAAGGAAATTAGTTTGAGAGAGTTTTAGTGTGAGCAAAATAGAGTTTGTGTCGAAAAAAAAGGAGAAAAGAGCATATAGATAGGCGAATTTCTAAAACGCGATTTCTGGGTAAACAGGGGTACTCGGTTGAGTACGAGTCACACTCGGTCGAGTGTCAGGTACTCGGTCGAGTTTTGGAATTTGGCAGATTCAACCTTGTTTCTACTTTTCACAAACTTGGTCAAGTAGCCTACGAACTCGGTCGAGTAAGGACAACTCGGTCGAGTGCACTCAGGTACTCGGTCGAGTTTCCCAAAAAGGTCAAAGAAAACAAATTTACGTCTACACATCGGAGTTCCTGCAATACAAAACGTCGTTCGAAGTCTAAGAAGCGTCTTAGAACTCGACACTAATTAGTTCTTACTTACGACACTACAAAAAGCTAAGCAACTCATAGATATAGGCACACGATTGAACTTACATAGAGCATCTCAACTCGACTTATGCCACATCATACATACCGTTTTAACTCCCAACTCAAAACACATGACTACACATTATTGCAACGATACTCTAGACTTGCGCACACGCATCATATATATCACATCTCCATACTTCATTATCGGCACATAAGAAACTACTAAGATAGTCATACATCACACACACCACATACCCATATCACTTTTACACTAATCTACCGATATCATTGTTAGATACATATACCTCTAATTAGACTCATCTAATTCATATTATAAATTACTCATAATTTATACTCATAGATCTAGTTGCATACATGAAATAA
>VHZZ01016821.1:0-12988 GCA_009801015.1 Silene noctiflora
GTCATCTATTGTTGTTCATTGTTAATATCCATCGTTTGTGAAGAAATCTCCTTGGTTAGTTGTTGTTTGTCATTAGTTTGTTAAGTAGTATTTAGTATTAGTTTAATTACAAGTTTTAGTTGTGTTAATTCCTTCTCTTGGGTTCGACCCTTGCTTGCACTTTACTACTATTTCTAATTGCATAGTATAGAGTAAGTTTGGTTTATAAATTGTTAATTTGATAGGGTAATTAGTGTTTTACGACGACCTATTTATTGCTATCAGTAAGACAATGATCCTAAGAAAGGCGGGTGAGATGATAGTTGTGTGAGTTAGGGTAATGGTCGAGCCAAAATTGATTAACCGCTAGTTAGGAGTATTCGGGTTAGTTAAGGGAGAGGGTCCGGAACGCTGCTTTTGATCACTTCTAAAAAAAAAGTGGATATAACGGACACATACAAAATAGCCCTTTTGCCGCTTAAATAGCCGATAGCGCGCTCCAACAAAACTCCCTCTGACATTAGAGCGGCCACCCAAACACATTTCATACGAGGAACAATGTTCGCGGTTTAACCCTAATTGCATCACACGATTACCAAGGTAATTAATTAAGAGTATTAATTACGTTCTCTCTGTTCTTTATCATTTAATAATTTTGGTACGTATTCATTTTATCCACGAAATTCCGTGATTGTACCTATTTTGTTCCAATTCTAATTCGGAATTCTGTTTGTTTTTGTTAATTATCGTATGTGTTTGTGAAGGAAGTTAATATTTATAATTTGATGAAGTATTGTGCTTGTGATTGATTAAAAGTGTAATTGTGTATATATTTTGATTTTTAGGATTTGCGAAAAGGAAAATTGAAGATGTTGTTTTGCTGTTTTTTGATTAGGTTTGTACATTGTTACCACTGTACTACATTTTGTGATCTATTTTTGAATTGAATTGCGTTTTTGACGGCTAATCGGTTCCTTTTAAATTACGATTTTGTCGTTGCTGTTGCTATGGATATAGCTTCTGGTGATTTTATTTGGCGGAATGTCGAAGTGAATGCGCAAGTGTTTGTACAATATATGGGTAGGATGGTCTGATACAGTAATCTGTAGGAATTATCGTGTTTATAAGAGATGATAAGCAGGAATAATATTGTTGACCTTATTGACAAAATTTAATGATGAATGTCGATGGATAGCCACTAAGTGAATCACTAGGGGAATGATAACTAGCAATGGAACTAGCAACATTGTTACTTTCGTGTAATATTCGTACAAAACTACAAATATCAACAACATGTTGAAGTATTGATATCTTTACAAAGCGTCATATAATGGAAAATAACGGAACAATAAGCTGGAGTTGCATTTTTGTGCCTTGAATCCTTGATTAGTGAGAAGAATTCTCTAAGCTTTAAGCTGAACGTTGACATCATGCTTGTTTTGACTTTTGGTTGTATGATGAGGGGCATGTGGTCATTCAGCTAGGTGTATCCTTGCTAGGAGAGTAAGTTGTGTATGGGAATGATGATTGAAAATACGACAATTGACAAATAAAGTCATAGTTGCAGACTTGCAGCTCACTTGTTTCAGCGTGATCTGTGGTAGATCGATGCATGTCATATGTGATCTAAATGGGAACCTATTAGATGATATGGATTATGAGAATATTTGTCATGACTCAAGAGTAAGAAGTGCTATAATCCTTATAGAATTGCCAACAAGCCCTTGGTCTTCTTTCATGGCCCGTGCTTTGCTTAAATAAGTAGTGTTTCCAGTCTGGTCTCGACTCTCGAGTGATAATAAAGAAAACATGTTATATCAAGAATTCCATTCTATAGCAGTAGTATCTAAAAAGCTTGGCAAATAGAGCCTTGCCAATTCTGGCCTCCCTAGATGTGAGCCTTGGCAAGGCACATAGTTACCGTTTGGGAGCAAAAGGTTTTCTGTTGAGTAGGGCTTTCATTCTGATGTGTCAAGGGGATTTCTAGAACAAGGATTTCATTCATTTGGAAAGCGGTACTAATTAGGACCACCACAACCATAATATGTCAATAGCAAAGAGAGCTCATGAATCATGACAATAAGTCAACTAGGATGGGTAGTGACTATGCCACAGTTTTATCACTGCATTCTGCTGCAGAGCCTCATTAACTGGCATGGAATTTCATCTGTGTCACCGTCTTAGTCCTTTGCTTGTTTTCTATCCAAATTTTGCTTCTGTATCTGGTGCAGTCTTTGCTTGTGTCACTTAAGAACAGACTGTGACTTAGTTGGTTCACCATTCCCTTCTGTATCCAGTTTTTACTCTTTTCTTAGTCACCATTATGTCATATTAATTCTATATGAGCTATAAGTTTTTTGCGCAAGTAATAGTTTGCTGTAAATTCGCAATCCAATTTCAAGAAGCCCTGGGGGGTGGTACAAGCCAACTCACTGTAGCCTATGTTACTTAGACACCACTAGGTGTGCGTTTGTGGTGTCAGTCACTTCTATGTTATGAAAAAACAAACATTATGTTTTGCCTCTAAATGAAATGTCTTACGGTCTTACCCATGTTTCAGTTTCGAATGTGGGACACATTTACATTAGGTAGTATGAAGTGTCGAAAGTAAAATAGATTATTGCCCTTGTATAGGTGTCATCATTAAGACTGAGGCTAAAAGATTGACCTCACAGAGGATCATGCTCATTGCTTCTTGCTAAGATGGGCTCTGGCCTAGTCATGCCAGACGGATAATGCCAGCAATTGCAGAAATCTAGTAGAAAGCTAGGATGGATAACTTTGCTAAGGCTGTTCATCATGGAGTCCTGATCTTGGAGCAGGATTGCAATTTTGTATTATGGATAGTACATGATATTACAGTACTAAATGTCCGTTGAAACTTTTTATCTGAATCGTTGTCGTAATCTGTTCGACTCGCGAGGATTCCTAATCGAGGGGATGGATCGCTACTCTGTAATCTGTATGATGGTTAGTGCCATGGCGCATTAATGCTATCAAGACCTCCTCAAAACGGGATTATGGTAACCTCCAAAACCTGTATAACTCTGTACTAGGGATAATCTCATCGGAATTTTTTAGTCTGATCCTTCATTCTGCTGAATAACTGCAAGCTTGTTTCAGGCTTGCTAATATGCTAGAAGAAATAGATGAAATAGTTAGTAATGGTGTTGACAACTTGACATATGACACTGCTGCGGTGTTAGACCCGAGTTTGAAGTGGGGATTCTTGTGTGGGATAAGGAGCTGGATCAGATGTATGTTGATTCTTCCTCTTATCTATTTTATAGTTCTGTGGGATATGTGTCAATTCACGAGGTAGGAATGAGATGGAAGATGGCTTACACAACCATCTTCTTTAGAAAATCTGCAGAGACTTTTGTGAATTTTCCTGGCGATTTGTTTGCTTATAATTTTCCCTGAGTTGAGAATAATTTAGCACATTAAGAGGAGAGTGAGAACCACCTTTTTTTTCTTGGTATATGAACTATAGGCGAGAGACTGATTTACCTTTAATTAGAGCTTTTTTCGCAGAAGAGCAGTTCCCCAATCATAATAGGTTGTAGAAACCTTCAACAGGTCTCTCTATATCGGTTTCATGATCAAATGGAATTCAAGTGATGGTATTATTTATGGTTCGTAAGAATTTTGGTCTGTTATTGTTGTTTTATTAGCTGCTATTATTATAGAGAGTGAAAAATTGTAAGTTTGAAGTTCAAGAAAGGATTTCAGAAAGAATTAATCTAGTAGGAGTAGTTGTCGAGTTTTGTAAGAATCCTGTGTCCTCCCCTGGTGACATGAAAATGATTATTTTCAATACTTGGATGGAATTATTCTCGGTATCAGAATTTTTGTCAGTTCAGGTCATTCTTCTATTGACTACTCTCAGGTAGCCTTATAGCGCCACATCATTTTTTACATGTCATTCTTAGGAAGGGGATCATAGCTTAGGATGTTCCGGAATGTCCTCTGTGACTTCTTATTTTGTGAATTTGTTCAAGCTACGATCTACATCCGCTGACAGAAGGAGCTGACTCCGTGGGGCGGCAGTGAAGTTCTGCAGTAAAATAATTACCAACATCAAAGTTTTTTTTTTTTTTTTTTTTTTTTGTGTGTGTGTGTGTGTGTGTGTGTGTGTGTGTGTGTGTTCTGCTGATATCTATTTTGCCGCTTTTTTTCCTCTGTCTTGTGGTTTGTTAGTATATAATTGCATTTGTGCTCGTGTTAGGTTGATTTTGCTGATAGGTTTTTGAGAGTGCTTACACATCGGATGATTTTGCTCAGGAACTGTGCTCTTTGACATGGGTTCCAACTTATGAGAAGTCCGTTAGATGGTGTAGACTTAAGGGATAACATAATGAGACACATGAGAATGACAAAAGGACCTGTATAAGTCTAAAGATCTTGAATGATAAATGACGCAATGACACAATGCTAGTTTAATCAACATTTCAATTGGTGAATTACCAACTTTTTAACACCTGCTGCTTGTCTATATGATTAGTTTACTTCCTTGATCTAATCATTTTTTCTTTCTTTTTCCAGATCACTCAGATGATGGAAGCTACTTGAACCTCTGTAGGTAATCCTTTCGCAACATTAAAATTTGATTATGTTTTCTTCAACTTTTGCTCATACTTCTTTAACTGTTTGAAAGCTCCATATCAATAACTATCAAAGGAAATAGTGAAAAGAGTAACTAACTGGTGAACTTGACACTGCTAGACTGTTACACCCTAGTTTGCAGTGGGGATTCTTGTGTGGGTAAGTTGCTGTATCAGATGTATGTTGATTCTTCCTCTTAGGCTCTTATCTATTCTGGAGTTTTGTGGGATATGTGTAATTTCACGAGGAAAGAAAGAGATGTGAGATGGCTAACACAACCATCATAGTCATAAAAATCTGCACAAACTGTTTTGAATATCGCTGGCGTTTTGTTTGCTTATATGTTTCTCAGAGCTGATAACAATATAGCACATTAAGGGGATAATGGGAACCACCTTTTCTGGTATATGCAATTTGGGCCAGAGACAGGTTTACCTTGAGGCAGAGCTTTCCTCTCATAAGAACAATGCCCCAATCTTGATAGATTGATAAAAACCTTCAACGGGTTTATCTGCTATTGGTTTTCAAAGAGAATTGGAATGGTGACGTTATTTTCGCTTGTAACTTTGCAAGGATTTGAGTCGTGTTATTGTTGCTTAATTAGCTGCCATTGAAATAGCGAGTGAAAAAATTGCAAGTTGTAAGTACATGAAAACGATGTTCAGAAACACAGCTTGATAGAGCGGTTTTGTACTGCCTTTGTCGCCTCATTTCTTAGCCTTTTTAGTCTCATTTTACACCTTGTTACGTCATTTTAGTTCCTATATGCATTTTGGTAGTGGTTGAGTCTTTCGGATGTGATCCCGTGCATTTTGGGTTTAATTGTGTATCACCTGAATCTTTAGGAGGAGCTGTCGATTCCTGTAAGAATTCTGCATCCATCTCTTATGACATGAAAATGGTTTATTATTGATACTAGGATGAAATTTGAGTAGGTATCAGAAAATTTGCCAAATTCGGTCCATCCTTTTATTGACTTAGCTCTGATGGCCCTGTATAGTGCCACATCCTTTTTTACATGTCATTCTTAGCCTTAGGAAGGAGATCGTGGAGCAGAATTTTCCGAAAAGTCTTCCCCCACTCCTCCTTAAATCGTAAATTTGTTCAAGTTACATCAGCTGGCAAGAGGGGCTGTCTCTGTGGGTCGGCACTCGGCAGTGAAGTTCTGGAGTGCTCTAAACTTCTTACAATCATCAAAATTTGTTTTTGTTTTATCATGTATTTTATTTTGTCTTCTGCTGATATAAATTCTAAAGCAGTTTCTGTGTCTTGTGGTTTGTTAGTACGCAGTTGCATTTCAGCTCGAGTTAGGTTTGATTTTGCTTTCTGTTTTTTGAAATGCTAACATATCGGATGGTTTTGCTTGATCATTCCTTCTTCAGGAGTTCCATCTTCTGAGAAGTCAGTTAGAAGGTGTTGATTTAAGGGAGAACATAATGAGTAATGAGACACATGATAAGTGATAACAACAAAAGGACCTGGATAAGTCTAAAGATCTTGAATGATAAATGACACATTGACACAATGCTAGTTTAATCTACAATTCAATTGGCGAACTACCGACTTTTTAACACCTGCTACTTGTCTATATGATTAGTTTACTTCCTTGATCTAATCATTTTTTCTTTCTTTTGTCAGATCACTCAGATGATGGAAGCCACTTGAACCTCTGTTAGGTAATCCTTTCACAGCATCAAAATTTAATTATATTTCTTCGACCTTTTCTCATACTTTAACTGTTTGAAAGCTCCATATCGATAACTATCCAAATGTTGGTTGCTTTCTTTGTTACATCATCAAGGTCAAGCTCTTATCCACATTCATGAACTAACATACTTCATAAACTCATGTTTTTTTTAGATTAAGTTCTGGTTATGGATAGTGTTGCAATAATTATCGATGGACCTAATGCAATCTCTGGAAGCAAAACTTTGGATAAAGTATTTTTGGCAGTGTTAGTTTGCTTTCTTGTAATGCTCTTTGAAATTGGCAATTAGTTAAAGGTGAAGTATTATTCATCATTTTTTTTGTGAACATGGATGTTTACATCACTCAGTTTTTCTTCCTTATTAAGCATCTATAATCAGCTGACGTACCAACAAACTATGTCCATCAGACAATAAAATAATCTAGTTTGTAATGCATGGACATGCAATCTAACTTCCCCACTTCCTGGGCCCCATGGGCCCCAGTATGTTGCTCAGCCCAAATTGTGCTGAAAAGATTGACCCGTACAATATTCCAAGACTAAGGGAGCTACAGGCTACTTGATTTATAGGCTTGTTAGGTGTTACCCACTTGGCCACTATTACAAGAGTTGCTTATTGGAGCTCCAATTAACAGTCTCTGCCGATTAAATTCTTGGTGGTAGTATGTGTGAATTGTTCCCTTCATGAGAAAATTTCCATATTATATGAGTAATTATGCATTAGTATATATTTTTGACATTATTTTAGGAAAATTACCGCTTTGATGGGATGAGGTTCGGGGCTATTTTCACTGACTTCATTTGGTAATTTTAGATTCAAAAATTTTCACACTTTGATGACTTGAAGTGTAATATTACCACAGTGAGCTATGTAATTTTTGATTGTTTAGATATATGAAGTTGTAAGCAACATCTTTAATTTCTTGCCTGGTTAACCTATTAGGAAGGTATTACTCATATCTTTTCACACTATCGGGTGATGATTTTAATACAAATTTATTTTGAGGGTACTGTTGGATAGGAGGATTTGACCGGGAAAAAGGAGTAAAATGGAGGGAGGTAACTTTGTTTCGTTAGCAAACTTTAGGTGAAGGAATTTGGAGAGGAGGGAAAATAAATCCTTCTATATCCCGTCCCTCCTACAAGCCAAATTAAAGTTCTTCCAACATACTCGTAGAAAAGATTTATTTGGTGGGAAAATGTGCTCCCTTTTCCCCCCTCCCTATGTGTCCAAACACACCGTAATAGATGGTTATGGGGAATGGCGGATGAACTTAATGATTTAGCGTCTAAATTTCTCAATGTTCTGCGATTTTCCTTCATGTATTTTAGCTCACTTGACTAACTTGTTTGGTTAACAGTTGCATTTACACGTTTTTTTGTGCCTAGTTTTGTTATTGATTTTCAGCTGAATGACAATTTTATTATGGTTTCATCGAACTAGATTTTCACGCAAAGCAATTCTCTTAAATTTTGATGTGAACATCTCTTGCAGCTGCAGGATCTATGCTATTTGTCCAAAACTCCAAACTTATGGGTGTATCTCACTGCTGCCAAGTGGTAAATGATGTAATATGCAACTGCTGAAAGATCAGAAGCAAAATTCATATCAGGTTGTGGTTTCTTAGGTATGCCTTTCCCAAACTTGTTTATGAGAAATTATAGATTACATGCCTTTGATTGTACCTTTTTGGTTTATCTTGATTCATATTTATAATTTCCTAAAAGTCATTTGTGATCTTCTCATCTCCCTGCAACCAGATAAGGGAATTTATCAACTTCTTCTCAGAAATAGAGTACTGCGCATGATTTGTTTTACTCTTGAAGTCTTGATGCCAATCATTTTCGTAAACTTTATTATTTGACTCATATATTCTAGTTATACCTCTAACCATTTTCCCGTTACTGTCTTATAAGGCAGACAACATTGGTGATTTTTCACCGTCATTGGAATTTAATTTATTTTCACGCTTAATTTTCGATCCTGGGACCTGGCTCTTTGCTTTAGCTTCTTCGGAGCAACGAAGCTAAAATTAGTAAACATGATTGCTGCTGAAAATGATACCACAGACCTGCGCCTTTTATCTCCTCTTTACAAACAAACTACATAGTATTATAACCATATCCCATTTTAAAAGGCCTAAACAGCATAATGAGAGTAAAATTGCCGCACCGCAATCATCGGAATTGGCATATGTTTTCAGTAACTCTAATGTTGCAATCACCTTTGAAGTACATAATGCAATGACAGAAGTTATTCTTGCTAGACCAATGTGTGTCATACCCCGTGAAACTAAAGAATGAGGGTTAGATAGAGAAAGAACAAGTTGCAGTAATGTACTAGTCAAAAAGGAGACCTAGTGGGTGGCTTTCTTTGGTGCCAGTATAAGCTCAATGTCCTCCTCTTCCTTAAAGTTTGCTTTGTGGAGTTAAATATTTGGAGGGAAAGAGCTATATCAAGAGCCGACTCTTTAGGCTCATTTAAGGCCAAGTGAAGGTGATGTAAGCCTGTAAGGTAAGCTCATTATTTCTCCTTCATTGCTGCCTTTACATTCTACAGGCTTTAACCAATCTGACCAATCATGTATTTTGTATGTTAGATTAGGTAAGAGACCAATGACGTAAGATTCCCGAGAAGGACATGAACTGCAAAAGCACTTGAAAAATGTAGCATACAATTGGTGCTCGGATTATACTTAAATACATAATGGAAATATCTTTAGCTTATAAACGGAATAAAATACTGTACATTTTTCTGCCCTTGCAAAATGGACCTATATAATTTTTTAGACAAATGCAATAGCATGAAGTGATTACGCCAGATTACATATGCACACTTTTCAATCAGTGTCGGTGAGAATGACACCTTTTTGCCGTTAGATGCAACTTCTTTTCGATTCTTGTATGTCTTTGATGGTTGTTGAAGACCACTGGACTTGTAACTATAGGTTAGAAACCATATGACTCGCACATGAATACATCTTCTTTGTGCAAACAAAAACATGTTCTTGTGAGAGTGGGGTAAGGGCAGGGTATTAGAATCTCAGTTGAGATTCCACCACAGAAATGGTCTTTGTGGCTTGATCTATGTCGGTTTGCCATAAATGTGACTATTACAACCCCGAAAATGTGTTCGCGATAACCTTTTTAATTTCATGGTTATGCATTGTCCGAGCCTAGATTTCATTCCATGAATAAGGTGCATTTGAACATATGCAACATTTTCCCTACAATAATAAAGAAGCTATGTGAAAGCGCAAAGGATCATTCAGAGGGTGTTATATTTTTATCTATGAGTGCAGTACTTCATTAATAAAATTGCCGATAATTAGCAGGAGTTCCCTCTTTTATATGTTATTTGTGATAATATAGTCCAGCTTTTATGTTCGTCCACATATTCTTATGTTCTTTTTATTATTGTGCATGTCAAAGTAGGAACTGTAACAGTAGACGACTAGACGGAGAAGTACTTCTTATGTGATCTACAACTGGAGATGACCTGCCGTTTCTTTTAAAGATTGCATTGTACACCCGAAAGCAAGATCTGCAGTACAAGGCTACGAGGTAGGGTTTGATTCCAATAATTCATCTCTAATTGTTAATTAAGTTTCATTCCGTGTGCACTAGCTGTTTTGTGGACCTCAAATATATGTAGAATTCTTCCCAGTCTGTATGCCACAACTCCGTATAGTAAATATATTCGTCTGTACTAGTTAACTGTTTAAGTACACTTTTTTATTATCTTAAACATCTGCAGATGTAATGTGAGGTTCCTGCATCTCTGCTTTTGTCTCTTTGGCTTGCTGAGCGCACACCACGATTAGCCTCCTTCGGACCCTCTAAGGTTATTAGCTTGCCCCTTTTGTGCACTGAGCTGTTACTTAGGCTATCTTTTTTTTATTAACTTTGGGTTAAACTCTGCATCAAATGTAGGGGACCAGTTTAATTTTTTATATTAGGACTTACTGTAAGATGTTAGGTTCCATTTCTTAAATCAGTTGGTTATTTGTATTTGTTTAATTGCACTGGTGACTGTTAGTTGGGATCTTTAGTTTTGATGTTGATAATTTGTTTGGCAGATTAAATATATTCGGATACAAAGGCGTGAGTCACTATCTATGTTATTCAGGTTCGACTTTCCACCAGACTCAGCCCTCAGGTATGAATTTAAGTGCCTGACTTGCTTATTTTGGCTTAAATGAAGTATTTTGGTTTGTGTGATGAGCATCTTGGTGTGAGACTTGGATATGGTAAAAATCGTATTTTTTTCTTAAGATTTCAGCTTAAATGAGTATTTAAAAAATTGTGCGCTGGGCATTTTGATGTGTCTGACTCGGCCGTAGGAACTAACATAATAGAAGAATCAGAGTTTTTGGAATTAAGTTTTCATCATAGCTAAGGAATTTGTTCTTTCATTAAATAATCTTTCAAATGAATGCTGACTTCATGCAAAACTTTGCTGTTTATTACACTAATCAATCTAATTAAAAAGCAGTTGACATACATTACGTCACAGAGCATACAAAAAATTTCTATCGAATATTAGTACAATTAAGGTTTTTATATTAAAAAATGTTATACCTACACATATAAGTCAACCATAATGAAGTAAGAAATTCATGGAGGGATTGTGTCGTTTTTTCATTTGCTGAGTTTTCAAAGCCAAATAGATCGCACTAGAATTTGCAACTCTTTCAGATATTTTCAATTGAAATTTTTTGGGTAGACAAAAAAAATAATTCGATCATGTTTGGTCATGGTACTGAATTGCCATATATTTATATGGGCCCATTCATGATGAATAACAATAGTCCTTTCGAGATAATTTAGGTTCTCCTAACATAAATCATCATTTGAAATCGTTTAGAAGATTTAAGAATGACCCTAGGAATGTAACTTAATACGAACTCTTTTTCCTCCTATCATTGGTTTACCCCAAATGACTGAACGGAAGAAGTAACTTACTGAACCTAACCACCAATTGTATATGCAACCATTGGTAGCATATTTTTGTGTGGTTCTGTACCAACCTTATCTCGGTGCACCCCTTTACAACCTTGTTCTTTAGGACCTAATTTCAGTTTACTTTGATTTAGTTCAGTTCGGGCTTTATAAGTTTAGTTCAATTCAAATAAGGTTTTACAGAATATAAGTTTAGATTTAGTTCAATATATCCGGGCCTTATAAGTTTAGTTCAGTTCAAATAAGGTTCTACTGTAGTTCAATACATCCGAGCCTTATAAGTTTAGTTCACTTTAAATAAGGCTCTACGTATAAGTTAAAATTTAGTTCAATACAGGAAATTTCAGTCCAAAAGGATAAAAGCATCCGTGATTACTTTTAATCAAATTTGTATTCCCACCAATGAGACATGGAGATCTGATTGCCTGCCATATAAGTATTGACAGCCCTCGTGTAGTTCCTGCATGTCGTTTGACAAATTAGGATGAAAGCCTGTAAATTTATCATTTCACTTGATGAAACATAGAAGCCCAATCTAACTGTACATGTTCTAGCAAAAGCACATACCTTAACGAGTTTTGATTTTCTTTTTCCATTTCTTTCTCCCTGTTTCTGCTCTTCATGCAAATATACTCACTCTTCATTACTTAATTTATTCTGGACGGTTGATTTGATAGAGGACTCTCCATTCCCCGTCTTACAAGTTACAACCCCTTCTAGATGTGAAGATGAGTCAATCTTTACACAATGCACATGGTAAAAGTGGAAGAAAGGTATCAAATAGTATAAAATACTTAGCGCCGATTTTTATACTTAGCAGCTACTATTTGCCGCAGACAAATTGGGATGATAGAGTAGTAGTTTTCTACAATGGGAAAGCCAAGCTCGTAGAATCCAGGAAAATCCGCAAGTAGGAGTACTGTATCTGGAGCTTTTGAGTACTTTAGGTCAGTTGGCTTCCACCATACCACATGGTCTTGGCTATAATACTATAGTGGGCGTACCTTCACATTTGTGTACCCATGTTCTGTTTTTTTTAAATTATTGAAATTATGGTTGTAGCCCAAGGATCTCTTGAGGATAGTCTTTAAATGGAAAAAAAATATGCAAAAATAAACTAAACAAACTAAAACCAAACTTTTTTTTCATTCCGCCGCTCAACCCCCATCTTCGCAAGAGCATCCGATATCTCGTTTGCCCCTTTGTCAATGTGGATCATAATTCTAGTCACCGGGGGGTCTTAAATGTAAAACGGGTCAAATAAATTCTATTATGTGTACAAGTATGATTACATAGTTAGAATTAGAATCTGAGTCTTGATTTGAGCCGGGTAGAACCACTAGGACAGTAAAACTCTCCCTCATGAGTTTTAACAATGTTGCTTGCTTAGGGCTCGAACACGAGACTTCTTGTTAATTTAGAACAACCGTTTACCCGTTGATCCAAGTGCTCATGGTCTTATATTAAGATAATGCGAGACATAGTTTACAATACAAAAAGCTAACCAAAAAAAGAAGAAAACATGTATCAACCTATCATGTGAGCGAGTCTCACAATAAGCTTAGGGTAAGATTATCCGTAAACTCTTCAAAGTCTTAAGATTCTGCCACATCAGCTTTCCACTAACTTTTATTATTTTTTTATTGTTCAGACTTACCTCAGACTCACCTCAGACTTTATACATTATCCGTCAGACTCACCTCAGACCTTACTTTTCCATTTCACTTCTTTTTT
>VHZZ01016827.1:40518-50969 GCA_009801015.1 Silene noctiflora
TAAAGGAGGGTAAATTTCATTTAACTCATCACCATTGGGTAAAATATAGTTTCTTTCTAAAACAGAAATATATTGTTCTACATACGTAGCACAAAACCAAGGTACAAAATATATAATTTTGTTATGAAGGGAACAAAAGTCATAAAATTCCTTTTGAAGTGTTGTTTTCTGACTATCATCAAAAGTCTTTAAAAACCATGTTCTAAAAATTTCCCATCTGGTTAGCTTAAACTCTTCCTTAATCTTATGTCTAATTTCAGATCCGAAACTAAAATCTATTTTAAAAGTCGTACTATTCCTTACCAAAATTAAAGCTCATTTGACACATAGTCTCAACAATCTGTTCATTATTAGATTGTCCTCTTAGTATATTATCACTATGGAGTTTAAATTCATTCATTCTAGGTTCTTTAGGCTCATAAAGAGACGAATCATCATCTCTAATTTCTTCCCTTATTTGAGAAGTGGAGGGTCTGGATGTACTGAGGTGATCTATTATATAGTCGCATGGAGATATAAAAGATCTCACCGAATTACATTTAGCCATCCTAGAAGAGCTACAAGTAGTTCTCCTAAGTAGTATATTAGCTTGGTTATTACCAAAGTTTAAATTAACAGATCCATCGCCTCCCTGTGTCACATATAAAAGGTCTGTGTAAATAATAGGTTTAGGTTTCATAGCTCTTTCGATTTCCAATTTTCAGGGAATGAAATTTCTTCCCATTTAATCCTTCTTCTTGTTGTTATATCGGATTTGTGAAAATTAGTCTCTATGACAATGGTTTCATAAATTGGTTTATCTGCCAATTTACAAGAGGGGTTTAGAGTATATAAAGGCTTAAAGTATATTCTATAACATATACARATAACCTCAGATCCTTGGGCATAATTATATCCATGAGTTTTAACATTTAATGTTAAAGCATCTAAAATATTATCATCACTTAAAGAGAGTGTTAAATTAGGATAAACATCAAAATAAACTAGTCCATGAGCCAAACTTGATTTATAATGCCCATAATGGACTTCTTCCAATCCAAATTCCTACCATCTCTTAAAGCTGTTATAAAGCTCTCAGGTAGATCTTCTAAGGTTAGTGGTTTAAAAGCCACTTGAACCAGTCCGATATGAATAAATCTATGTTCTGATCTTTTATAAGGTCCTAAATCATGGTTATATAGTAAATGTAAAAACATCTCTTCGTTATTAAGCGAGATTGATTCTTCTATAGTTTTGACTACTTGTTTAAAACCTAAATTTTAAAAGGTGCCTCATTTATAAATTGTTTTAGCACTTACTTTGGGAATAGTCCATCTATTAAGTAAATCCAGGTCTTGAGGTATATCAACCTCATGAGTAATACTGTTTTTAACAGTAGTTTTATTGCCAAGAAAATGTTTAACTATACTCATAAGTTTAAACAAAGATTGTGTTGAATTATATCTTTCTAACTCAATTAACTATCATCACCATGGCTCTGATACCATATGTGTGTGTGTGTGTGCCCCTCTCTCTATAGAGAGAGGGGGAGAGAGAGAGGCCAGATCCAGTGAGGCCGTTAATTATGACGAGGCGGCCGGACTCACCAAATTTCTATGTTGGGCATGATTTTCGATGATCATTAGACTAATTTCATTGCGCTGGAAATTATGGGGTCATTTATAACATTTCATTTAACCCAAATATTTTCTCTATCTAAAAAAAAATAATCTCTCTCTGCGTACAAACCTCACAAACTTCAAACAAAATCAACAACGTTGCAGCGATTTCAGCGAGATTTCCAAAATCAAATCAGCATGATCAATTGGAGCGATTTGATGGAAAATTGTTCGTAGATTTCATCAAAAAAACATATCAATAACGTTCGATTAATCAAAGAAGACTTTATTCGGTTAATTTCCTGGTAATTTTATAATTTTGATGAAATTTGAGCAATTTCGATTCATATAATTTTGTTAATTCACTGATAAAACTGATGATATAAGGTCGAATTTGATCAAATTGTGCGATTTCTTATATATAATGTTCGAATTTGATCAAAATTGAGCAATTTTGATGATTTTGATGATCAAAATTGAGCAATTTCTTTTACCTCGCGATTTCCTACTACTTATTACATTGTTTTTGATGATTTTGCAGCTCCAATTGCTATGGAGACTGTAGATATTACAATGCTTGCTGATAATAGTCCTATTAAAACACGTATTTCCTTATTTTTGTGTAATTATTGTATAATCTCATCTTTGAATTATCGTTTTATATGTTGTTTTAATTTATGAAAAACTTTGTTTGATTTTGTTATTTGAGTCGATTGTGTGAGTAGGTTGCCTAATTTGGGGATGTTGAAGGTGATTTTGCGGATTTTTTTCCTCTGAAACTTGTTCATAAGTGGTTCAATTCTTATTTTGTGAATGTCAGACCTCGTTTTGTGAATCTCAGTCCTTGTTTTGTGAACTCTGGAGCTAGTTTTGTGAACCTAGAAGATAATATTACGAAACTTGTCATCATAATGTTAGAAATCACCTATTTTTCTCTTTTCTTTATTTTGTGAATCTCATTCCTTGTTTTGTGAACCCTGGAGCTAGTTTTGTGAACCTAGAAGATAATATTCCAAAACTTGTCATCATAATGTTAGAAATCACGTAATTTGGTCTTTGCATTATTTTGTGAATCTCAGTCCTTGTTCTGTGATCCTTGTAGCTAGTTTTGTGAACCTCGAAGATAATATTCCGAAACTTGGTCATCATAATTGTTAGAAATCACCTATTTTGCTGTTTGATTAATTTTGTGAATCTCAGTCCTTGTTTAGTGAACCCTGGAGCTGGTTTTGTGAACCTAGACGATAATATTCCGAAACTTGGTCATCATAATGTTAGAAATCACCTATTTTGCTCTTTGTTTTAATTATTTTGTGAATCTTAGGGCTTGTTTTGTGAATCCTGGAGCCTGTTTTGTGAATCTTAGCTGCCATTCATCTTTTCGGGGTGTTGATTCCAATGTCAACTCCAACACAGAGGGTAGTATGAGGCCTCGTGTCGGTTGTGGTGAAGCTTCTTGCTCTAATGTTGGTTCTGGTCACGATGGTGAAGGTTCTAGTGTCTTAACAAGCCCTACAATGCCATCTATTTCCACACCTACTATTGTTGTAACTTACACACCAGGTGGCAGTGAGAAATGGATAACTAGGATTGAAGATAATTTTACACCCGTAATTGACAAAATATTTGTGGACTTAGAGTCAGCGATGGTGTTCTATAAAATGTATGCTATTGCTTGGGGGTCTGAAGCAAGGAAGTCTTCAACTAAGAGGTTTCGTGATGGTATAATTCGAACAAATTGCCTGGTTTGCCATYGTGAAGGGTTTAATAAGAGGAAAAGACRCCCTCCCAAAGCTGGTGGTGCAAAAAAGGCTGATGAAACTGGTGMAACAACAAGAAYTGGTGGAAAAAGTGMGYCRACAAAGCCATGTGCTAAAACTGGTGCGAAAATAGGTAAAGGTGCAGATGAGGCAGAGAGTTCCAATAAGNAACCATCCAYAMGAATAACAAAAATGAAAAGGTGGGGTTGTACAACGATGATCAAATTCAAATTCCATGAGAACATGTACAAGGTTGAACAATTTATTGAGGGTCACAACCACCCACCGGTGAAAAGTAGGGAGTTTGATACACTTGTAGAAAATATAAATGAATATCATATGCAAATGATTGTCAACAATTCCAAAGCGAATGTTGGTGCTAGTTTAACACACGAGCAATGCAAGCAACAAGCAGAAGGTTTTGAAAATGTTGGAGCTTCACTTATGCAATTCAAGAATTTCCAAAGAGATATGAAATGTTTCATAAATAGTAAGGATGGAGCCATGTTCATTTCATTTTTCTAAACCCTTGCTGAAACGAAAGGCCTCCATTTCGTGTAGGAAAAAAATTCCGATAATGCTTTGACAAGGGTTTTTTGGACTGATGCAGAATCGAAGAGAGCCTACGTGGTGTTTGGTGATGCATTTTCCTTCGACCCAACATATGGCACTAACAAATACAACATGAAGTTCACGCCTTTCATGGGCATTGACCATCACAAAAGGTCAATAACATTTGGATGCGCGCTCATAGCACATGAAGACGATGAGTCATTCATGTGGGTGTTTGAGCAATTTCTGGAGGCTATGGATGGGAAAGAGCCAAACTAAATCATAACTGACCAAGACCTAAGAATACTAAATGCCGTTGCAGGTGTTTTTCTAAAATTTGTGAATCCTACATCTTAACTTGTGAATCCTACATCTTAACTTGTGACTCCTACTCCTTGTCTAATTGACTTCTTCTTTTGTGAATCTAGTTATCTGTTTGGTGAATCTAGTTAGTTGGTTTGGTTTAGCATGAATGGTTGTTATTTAGAGTTTTTAAGTGTCTTGTTCTGAGAATCATAGTGCTTAGTTTGTGAAAATGGAACATGAAATTGTCAAACTGGAACATGAAATTGTTAAACTTGGTCATGAATATGTTTCTTGTATCTCAACTTAGGAAGTATATTAGTAACCCGAGTCATGCATTTCAAGATGAGATTCCCGAGTTAGAGCCGAGCTTATCCTTTGAGGAGAGACCAATTCGCATCTTGGACCGCAAAGACAAGAAAATAAGAAGTAAAGTGGTGCCCTTGGTGAAAGTGCTAAGGAAGTGTGGTGGTGTCGAAGAAGAGATTTCGGAACCGGAAGCCTTCATGCGGAGCAAGTACCCGAGTTTATTCGATTAGGTAATCTCCTTTACCTCAAGTTTCGAGGACGAAACTTTTTAAAAGGTGGGATGATTGTAACACCCGAGAATTTTGGCTAACAGTTTTAATAGTAATTTAATAATTTAATTAAAAGGAATTTATGGTTTTATCTTATTTTGAGTAAAATATATTTTTAAGCATAATATTTATAAGTATAATATTATGTTCCGTCTTAAGAGTATAGTAGCCTTAAGACGAGTTTTTAGCCAAAATCGACTCATTTTGAGTATATTGGGCCTAAGTTAGTATAAGGACCCAAATAATGTCATTTTTCCACTACAACCAACATAAACCCTTCTTCCTCCTCTCCTTCTCTCGGCTTTCTTTTTTTTAGAAAACACACCATTGTTGAGCACCAAACCCTTCAAACTCAAAATCCTCATAACTTCTTCATCTCTTAACCGATTTGGTTGATTTTCGCGCCATTCTCTTCCTTTTCTCATCCTCTTCCTTAGTAAGTAAGAAATTTTCTGTTTTTCCTCCCCTCGTCCCAATTTTCAAAGCTCTCCTCTCCCCATTATGGGTGAATTTCCTTTCTAACCTTGTGTATTCTGTTTTAGGTGCAAATTTGGACGACCCGGAGGTGGATTATTACGTTGTTGAAGACTCATCCGAAGAGTGAAGTGCTTATAAGGTAACGGTGATATTTTACTCGACTTTACACCTACCTTTTGTGTTTTATATGTTAATTTATGGTTTAGTTGTGTTAAAGTTAGTGACATTGTCTAATTTCATCTTATTGTGGATGTTGGTATTCAATTATGGTTTTTCCTCACATGTTTGATGGTTAATGTGTTTCCTTAAGAATGTATACATGATGTATGTTAAGTATGCCATATGACAATTGGTGGAAAGTGGTTATTGGAAACTTGTTGAATTACTTTGGTTAATGTATGAACATGTAAACTAATGAATATTCGCCTTTCATATGTTTAACTATGTTTGCGACGGTCTTGTATATGTTTATATGCTAGGATTTATATGTTGGAACATGCTTGCAATGTTTTCACACGGAAAATTTCTGAAATTGTATCTCAAAGAGTCGAAATTGAGGAATTTTCGTGTACAGGGGTCCCCAGCCGGTTGGCCGGCCGCCGGTGCCCTCGACCGGCTGGGAACCTTCTGTTTCAAATTGTGGAATTTTTGAGTTGGGGGTGTCCCAGCCGATAGGCCAGCTGGGAGCAATCCAGTGCCTTAGTGAATTTGGTTTGAGAATGTTACCCTAGCAGGTTGGCCGGCTGGGAGCACCTGTAAGTTTGATGGAAAATTTTGGTTTAGACGTTGTCCCATCCGGTTGTTTTTGGCAATATTTGACTTTTGATGTTGGCTGGGCGGGTTGGCCGACAGGCGGTCTCCTGGACGACTGTGACCCCCGGCCCTGATTCTTTCTTTCATTTTTTAATCCTCATATGTTTAATGAATGATATATATATGAATTGTTTACGCTTTATTCACTTGTGTAACCATGTAAGGTTCATATATGGGCTTTCATACGTGTGAACGATTCGAGTTGTATCCGTGAAAGTTGTCTTACATATTTACCTCTATGCTTGACTTCTACCTTAGATCTTCCACTCTTTTGTGGGTTTAGCGAATAGGTTCTCGATGGTTTAGTGTCGAGTCTTGGGTGCGGACCATTATAGCGCATGTCGAATTGGAAAGGGGTTTACTTTCCGAGAGTCTGGATCTAGGTCTTAGGTAAGACGTACTTAGCTAGTCGTCTTACCAATGGTTATGTTTTTGTCTAAGGGTGGTTTTGGAGTCTTGTATGGCGTTGAGTAGTAAGCACTCTTTACTTAGGGTTACGTACTCATGTTTGGTTCCTAGTATACATCGGTTTGTAATCATTTCGCTTAACCTTGTTAATAATTAATGTTTAATGTTTAATGTTTTCATTAATTACCATGGTTATGTATGCCTCATATATTGACGTGTTTAATTATGTTTATCTTGATGTATTGTGGTTGGGAGAACTTTGAGTTACTCCCCACTTAATGTGGCATTCATGTTTTCATGGATGACAAGTACAGGTTGGTGTTGAATGGAGGAGACTTGTGAGCTAGCGAACATATACCCTAGACGTTCCCTTTTCATGTCTTAGACTTACCTTTGAACTTATGTCATTCGTGGGATATGTTTTCCCCAACACTTATTATTTCGGGCTTGTAAAAATTAACTATTTCACTTACTTTGTTTCTGCGTAGTTATGATTAGTGACTCTTCGCTTTTGGGCTTCAAAAAGTTTTAAAAATGTCGTATTTCCGCTGTGTATTCCTTCTTTTTTTGTTACTATTTGGCGTCTCAAATAGCGGGGTGTCACATACCACTACACTAACCCTTCCCCTTCATCTTCCTCATTCGTAAAATCTGAAAACACAATTCTACCATCTCCATTAAACCCTCCCTTTTTCCTTCAAGCTTAAAAACTTCATAAGTTTCTCACTTATTCATTAAATCGTCCTATTTTCGCGTCAATCTTCCTCTTTTTTTCGTTCTCCATCTTCCTAAGTAAGAAATGCACTATTTTTCTCCTATCTTCCCTATTTTAGAAATTCTAGGGTTCCCTAAGATGGTGAATTCTTCAACTAATCTTTCAATTTTGTGTTTAGGGTGCAATTTGGACAACCAAGAAGAGGATTGGTGTTTATATGTTTAAAGACGTTAACTTTACATGTTTTGACATGTTTCTTATTTGGTTCACAATTGAATGTGTTCATCTTATGTTGTTGATGAAATTGGGTTATGTTGCTCTATAATGTGTCTCATGAATGTTCTAAGTAAATGGATTGTGCTGGTTTCATGCTCGACTTTGCCAAAATACAACATCTTATTCATGTTTAATGTTTATGCTTATATATTTCATGGCATTGTTGATATGTTAACTATTGTTTGAGGACATTTGAGTAAAGTTGATGTTTGAATGCATAAACTACTGTTTTCCGTCTCATTTATATTTTCCGTCTCAAGTTTACATGTGAAATCTATTGTCGAATTCAAGTTGGTTGTTGAATTGTGCTGAAACCCGTATACAGTGGGTCCTAGCCAGTGGATCGGTCGCTGGTGGCCTGGTCGGCTAGGAAGTTCCTATAAGTGTTGTCTAATTTTCATGTGTCGTGTGTCCCTGCCGAGGGACCGGCAGCCGACATCCGTACCGGTTGGGAGGTCTCTAATGTAATTTTTAGAAAATGGTTTGTAGGCTGTGTCTCAGCCGGTGGGCCGGCCGCCGGTGGGTCGGCCGCCGGTGGGTCGGCCGCCAGTGGTTTACCCGAATGGAAAGTCCCTGATGTAAATTTTGAATTAGTGTTTTGGGCTGAGGTGCACGGCCGGTGGGCTGTCAGCCGGTGCCCACACCAGCCGGGAGACCTCTAACCCTCATTTATGTTTAGTTGGTTATGGCCTAGTGCTGTTTCCCTTTTTCATATCTTTCATATGCGATTAATAAGTGATGAATTTATGGCTTGTTTGTAGTACCATCACATGATATGTTGTAGAATAACCAAGTGTGACTTATATCATTTTCGTTTTTATCTATTTATTGCATGTTAAGTGTGAAGTACTTGCATGGATCGATTATTAGCCTTAAGTCGTTCTTACATGGAATGTCACTATGCAATGTGTATTTGATTGACTAGTTTATGCCATTCGCGTGCCGTTCTGCCGTGATTTGGTTAACTCTTCTTGTAACACCCGTAGAATACCGATTTCATATTTTAAACTATTTTAATAATTAAATTAAATTAATTACGATTTTAAATATTTTTTTTATAAAAAGATGAATTTTATTGTGTAATAATTATTTTAGTAATAGTAAAGTCCGTCTCAAATGTATAGTAGCGTTGGACGTAAAATAGATAAACCCAATTCAAGTTTAGGATGTTTGGGCCTAAATCTGTTCCCCTTTTTTTCCACCTACTCCCCTCTAAAACCCTCCTTCAACCATAGAATTCTCAGCAAACATCATTCATAAACAAACACCATTATCACACATTTTCCTCAAAGCTTAAGACGACCGTAAAATCTTCGTTTCTTAACCGTTTCTTTCGATTTTCGCGCTGTTCTCTCCCTTTTCTCGTTCTCCGTCTTAGTAGGTATAAAGTTTCTGTTTTTCTCCCTCCTTTCAAATTTTTGAAACCCTCATCCTCCCAATTATGGGGAATTTTTCATCTAACAACTAATGTTTTGTGTTTAGGGGAAAATTTCGATGACCGGAGGCTGAGGGTTCACGAGGTGAACTACCCTATTCATGATTTATAATTGGCCACTGTGGTTCATTCACTAAAGATATGGAGGCATTATCTTATTGGTGTGCATTGCCGTATTTATACGGATCAGAAGAGCTTAAAGTACATTTTCACTCAAAAGAATTTAAATATGAGGCAACGTCGATGGTTGGAATTGGTGAGCGATTATGATATTGAGTTGGTGTATCATGAGGGTAAGGTAAATGTGGTTGCCGATGCTTTGAGCCGGAAGTCGAGTCATTCTATGAGTGCTATTAGAGTCCTTCCCGATGAGTTGTATGCCGAGTTCCGAAAGTTGAACTTGGAAATGGTNTGCCGAGTTCCGAAAGTTGAACTTGGAAATGGTAGAAAGTGGGTTTGATCATATTAGTGCTATGGTTGCCGAGCCCGTGCTTTATAAGGAGATTTGTGAGAGTATGATGGATGATGCTACTTACAAGAGACTTCAAGCCAAGTTGTTAGCAGGAAAGGCTAAGGATTGTGTGATTGATTCAAGTGGCGTGCTTGTTTTCAAAGCCATTTGTTTGACCCCGACCTCCATGATTTGAGGAAGAGAGTGCTTGATGAGGCACATTTGACCCCGTATTCGATTCACCCGGGTGGTGACAAKATGTATAAGGATTTGAAGCTCCAATTTTGGTGGCCCAATATGAGGAATGACATTGTGGATTATGTTGGTAGGTGTCTCACTTGTCAACAAGTGAAGATCGAGCACAAGAGACTCGGTGGTCTTTTGCAACCGCTGGGTGTTCCTTTATGGAAATGGGAATGCATATCTATGGATTTTGTTATGGCTTTACCGAGGACCCAAGGAAGAAAAGATGTCGTTTGGATGATTGTTGATCGTTTGACTAAGTGTGCTAGATTCATCCCGATCAAGGAGACTTGGAGCTTACGCCGTCTAGCTAGTGCCTATGTCGAGGAGATTGTTCGTTATCATAATGTGCCCAAGGAGATAGTTTCCGACCGTGATCCGAGGTTTTGCTCTAGGTTTTGGAAGGCCCTTCAGGATGCTATGGGTAGTAGATTGTTGATGAGTACCTCGTTCCATGCAGCTACCGATAGTCAGTCCGAGAGGACAATTCAGACTCTTGAAGATCTTCTTCGTGCTCGTGCCCTTGATTTCTCCTCGAGTTGGGAGAAGAGTTTGCCTTTAGTGGAATTCTTGTACAACAATAGTTATCATTCGTCGATCAAGATGGCTCCCTATGAAGCTCTCTATGGAAGGAAATGCCGGAGTCCCATTTGTTGGGATCAGTCAAGCAATTTTCGAGATCTTGGACCCAACAAGATAGCCGAGACCATTGATCAAGTGAAGCTCATCCGTGAAAGAATGAAAGAAGCCCAGGATCGCCAAAAGTCTTATCCCGATGTTCGCCGATGACCGTTGGAGTTCGAGGTTGGAGACCGAGTGTTCTTGAAGGTGTCCCCGATGAA